>CM069163.1:24020369-24075369 GCA_035221665.1 Okamejei kenojei
AGGGGCTGGACATGCACTCGTTGAAGTCCAGCTCACACCGAGGCCCGTGGTACCCGGACAGACACTGGCACATGAAGGAGCCCAGGGTGTTGATACACCTCCCTGAGTGTTCGCAGGGATTGGAGCCTGTGGAAGATCACGAGAGAAAGGAGTTTTTAAAACACGTTTCCTGTCAGTCCTCTCCCCTGCATTCCGCTCCCCACCCCCCCCCCCCCCCCAATTGCTCTAATTTGAGAATTAACAAAAGTTTAGGGTTTAACATGAGGGGGAACTTCTTTACTCAGAGAGTGGTAGCTGTGTGGAATGAGGTTCGATTTTATCATTTAAAAATAAATTGGATAGGTATATGGACGGGAAAGGAATGGAGGGTTATGGTCTGAGTGCAGGTAGATGGGACTAGGTGAGAGTAAGTGTTCGGCACGGACTAGAAGGGTTGAGATGGCCTGTTTCCGTGCTGTAATTGTTATTTGGTTATATGCTCTATCAACCTCGCTCCTCCCTCAGCCACCCCTCTAGTGAGTCAAAACATGAGCGTGTAATTCAACGGCTGGAATCTCTCACCATCGTTCCCGGTTGCAGTTAAAGAGGACAGGATGGCGGAGGGGGGGGGGGGGGGAAAGAGGAGATTGGGGGGGGGGGGGGGGGACAAAAAGGGAGCAAGAGGTAGATACAATGAACCGCAGACGTTGGAATCCTGCGTAAAACGTCAAGTGGTGCAGGAACTCAGCATCTCTGGAGGACATGGACACTTGGCGACGTGGATTGGACCTTTCTTCAGTCTCACGGATAGGCAACATATGGGGTCGGGACCCTTCCTCACACTCCGTGCAGTCAGAAGGGACAGAAGGAACCCTTCTTCATACTGCTGGATTGGTGACGTTCCCGGGTCGGGAACCCTTCAGATCGATGATTGGGTGGCATTTCGGGTTGGGACCCGTCCCATGTCCTCCAGAGATGCTGCCTGACCCGCTGAGTGACTCCGGGACTGTGTTCTCAGGCAGAGAGAGGCATGGAGGAGCGTAGGGGTCGTGGGGGTTTCCTTCCTCACCGAGGGAACACTCGTCATCATCTTGCTTGCAGGCGGTCCCGGAGAAGCCGGCCGGGCACATGCAGATGGCCTTGCCATTGACGGGGTTGGTGCTGCAGTTGGCTTCCTCGTGGCACGGGTTACTGATACACGCATCGTCCAGGTGGCACAACAGGCCTAGGGGGCAGGCACAGGGGAAAGCATCAGCAGGGAGAACATACCACAAGCAAACAGGCCGTTCAGCCCGTCCAGTCGACGGCCGCTACCCAGTCGACGGCCGCTACCCCAAATTCCCACACACCCTTCAATCGCCCATCCAAACCTCCCCTGAAAGCTTGGCCTAGACGTTAGGCCCTAGAGATACAGTGTGGAAATAGGCCCTGGTTGACCCACCGAGTCCGTGTTGACCAGCGATAGCCCGTACACGCACCAGCACACACTATGCACAATTCTACAACCTAACAAAGCCACATGAACTCACAAACTTGTACTTCTTTGGAGTGTGGGAGGAACCTAGAGCACCTGGAGAAAACCCACGCGGTCACGGGGTGAACGTACACATTCCATACGGACAGCGCCCGTAGTCAGGATCGAACCCGGGTCCCTGGCGCCGCAAGGCACCAGCTCTACCGCTGCGCCACCGAGCTGCCCTGGCACAGTGCCAGCTTTCATTAACAGGTTGGACATGCCGTTCTGCCCAGCTGCTCCATGCTGTTATTTAAGTTGAACAAAAGCCTTATTCCATCGCGTGTCATCGACGATCCTTCTCTAACTTTCCTCCATCAGTTCTTACTGTAGCTTCTCTTTCTGCAATTCATCTTAACAATCGTAAATGTTTCAACCAAGCCCTTAACAATCTGATATGTTTCCTGGAAGAAGTGAGCTCCACACTCTGTGTACGTGAGATCATCTTGTGAGCTTTGCTAGACGTATTAGATTCTGCCTTCCATAAGGGGAACACACCATCCCCACGATCTGCCCTTCAATTTTTAATCATCAGGTCCCCTTGTATCCTTCTCCTTTCCAGAAAACTGAGCCATAACCTTCCTGATGGTTCAACTCTGACAGTCCTGCTGTCATCCTTGTAAATATTTTGCCTGCATCTTCTACAGTTCTTCTGACTACCTTTGACAGTCCTGTAGTCGTACAGTGACGAAATACAGAAATGGGGCCTTTCAGTCCACCAGGTCCCCAGAGGTCAAAGGTGATACCAGGTCCAGAGGAAGGGAGAGGTCAGGGGTGATGCCGGGTCAGATGGGGAGAGGTCAAAGGTGATACCAGGTCCAGAGGCAGGGAGAGGCCAGAGGTGATGCCGGGTCAGATGGGGAGAGGTCAAAGGTGATACCAGGTCCAGAGGAAGGGAGAGGTCAGAGGTGATGCCGGGTCAGATGGGGAGAGGTCAAAGGTGATACCAGGTCCAGAGGAAGGGAGAGGTCGGAGGTGATGCCGGGTCAGATGGGGAGATGTCAAAGGTGATACCAGGTCCAGAGGCAGGGAGAGGTCAGAGGCGATGCCGGGTCAGATGGGGAGAGGTCAAAGGTGATACCAGGTCCAGCGGCAGGGAGAGGTCAAAGGTGATACCAGGTCCAGAGGCAGGGAGAGGTCAGAGGTGATGCCGGGTCAGATGGGGAGAGGTCAAAGGTGATACCAGGTCCAGAGGCAGGGAGAGGTCAGGGGTGCCGCGGGTCAGAGACGGAGAGGTCAGCGAGCCACATGAAGACACGCGTGTGGTACCTGTCTTGCCGTGGGGACACTCGCAGTAGAAAGAGGCGACGCGGTCGTGGCAGGTGGCCCCAGCGTGGCAGGCAGCGTTGGCGCAGTCGTCAATGTTCTCGCTGCAGTCGTCCCCAGTCCAGCCGTTGACACACACACAGTTGTAGCCTCCGTTGTTGTTGTGGCAGGTGCCCCCGTTCTGGCAAGCATTGGGCTGCAGCTGGCACTCGTCCACATCCTCCATACAGTGCTGGCCTGGGGGAAGGAAAGGGGAAACCTCTCAGTGAACCAGTAACTGACCACCCCCTGACCTGAAAACCTGAGGCCGAGGGAGGCTGTCTGGTGGTCTTCACCTCAAACCTCAGGGTTCTGGAGCGGGCAAGGTGCCAGGGCTCTACAAACAGGGGACACCTCCCCTCAGCTGGAGAAGGTGAGAAGCAAGGTGTGGACCAGCCAGAGTTCGCGCTCCCAGGGGATGACCCTGCCCTCCTGAGCGGATGTCAGGTGAGGAGTGTGACCTCTACTCCATGTTAAACGTACCATAGTTGGCCACTATTTGGGATGGGGCCAGCGTCTCAATTGGAAGTCATTTCTAATTACCTCCTTTTCCAAGAGGCCAAGAGGGTCAGTGTGTGTGTGGGACCCATACTCCAGTGTGGGTCAGTGTGTGTGTGTGTGTGTGTGTGTGTGTGTGTGTGTGTGGGACCCGTACCCCAGTGAGGGTCAGTGTGTGTGTGTGTGTGTGTGGGACCCTTACTCCAGTGAGGGTCAGTGTGTGTGTGTGGGACCCGTACCCCAGTGATGCCGGGTCAGTGGGAAGAGAGGTTTTGGGACAGGATTTCCAGAGCCCGACATCAGGTCAGGTGAAGGTGCGACTTTCAATGCTGGAGTGATTAAATGCAAAGATACTCGAGGAGTTTGGGAGTGCTTAATCATCAAAGGAGCCATGGCCCAAGTAGCCCCAATTCCTGGAATGAGACTTTGAATAAAAGCGGAAGAGCTGCAATGACAGTCAGCCCAGCGGGCGTGACCTCCGGCATTATGTGGGAGCACTCACCTGTCCACTCCGGGGGGCACTGGCAGTTGTAGGTGTTCACCCCGTCCACACACAGACCGCCGTGCTTGCACTGGTGCTCCGGGCAGTCGTCCACATTTACATCGCAGTGCTGGCCAGAGAAACCTACAATCCCCAAAGGAGAGGACAGTCAGCAACGCTGAGAGAAACAGGCCTCAGACGCAAGTAGCCTCCGCCGGCTGCTGCCCCCCTTGTCAAGAGTTTCCAAGTTGAAAGTGGTCTTGAAATTCAATTCCATAAGACGACGTCGTGGCTGCCAAGATAGTTTAATGCTTCTGACCAACTGCTGTAACTATTGGCTTCCTGATGTGAGGTGCTGGGGTGACAGGGAGCTGATGGCATCAGTGGGTGAAGGTAAGTCTTTGGCCTACCTGGCTGGCAGCACCTTGCAGGTGTCGGGCAGTGGCCACTCCGTGCTGTGCCACATCCCATGCAATATAGGGATCCCCCGGTTATAGAAAAACTGACATGAAAATCTAATTCTAGGCAAACTCCCCCAGATTCTGCTGTCCGGTGTAATACTCATATTCTTCACGAGGAAACAACAAGAGATCACCCACGGAAGGAGCCAATGCCCTCTCCCACTCTCCTTCAGGTAGAATCAATCGTTCACAGCCCCGTACCACCTCTTGTTCACACACACACCCACACTCACACTCGCACTTACACTCACACACACAGACTGGCACTCACACTCACACACACATACAGACTGGCACACACACACATAAAAACTGACACACTCACACACACAGACTGGCACTCTCACACTCACTCACACACACACACACATACAGACTGGCACACACACACATACAAACTGACACACTCACACACACATACAAACTGACACACTCACACACACACACAGACTGGCGGATATATACACACACAAAGTCACACACTCACCCACACACACACTGACACACACAAACACAAAGTCACACTCACACACACACAGGCACACACTCACACACAGACTGACACACACACTGACACACACCCTCACACACACTGACACACGTGCGCACACACGCGTGCTGCTAGTAATATCCTCACTGCTCAGCACGTCAGCCCCGGTCACTGCGTCAGGGCTGCATGTAGGCAAATCCCTCGCTGGTAACAGCCCCTATCATGCTGACCTTCCCCATGGCTCTCTGCAAATCAGTCCCAAGAACCGTCAAGGCTAAATATTTCACGTTATAGTTTTGGAGAAAATAGTCTGTTTCCAAGTAATAGTCAGTTTACGGGACAATTCTCAGGAACGGAATCCTTACATGACCAAGGAATCGTTGTCCTTCTAAAAGAACCATTTCTCTGACAATAGCGTATTAGCGTCAAGATCACAAAATAAACTGATGGTCAGATGTTCCACAGAGACGTTAAACAGCCTCTCTCATTTTAGAGAACATAGGGGGCAGATGATCTTCCTTCAGGGAAGGAAAATTGGGTTTGCGACTGCGCTGGACAAGCAGCTGGAGTCAGGGACATGGGTTCAAATCCCCCCATGGGAGCTGGAGGATCAGTAAATTAATAAATCGTTAGGGTAGACCGTCTAGTGTGGCAATCTAGGGGGGGAAAGTTGATGATGTGCGGGAAACTTTTTTTTTTTCACTTAGTGGTTGGTGGGTGTATGGAACGAGCTGCCAAGGGAAGTAGTTGAGGCGGGTGAGGTTATCCACTTTGGTGGCAAAAACAAGAGGGCAGATTATTATCTCAATGGGGTTAGGTTAGGTAAGGGGGAGGTACAGCGAGACCTGGGTGTCCTTGTACACCAGTCACTGAAAGTTGGCGTGCAGGTACAGCAGGCAGTGAAGAAAGCTCATGGAATGTTGGCCTTCATAACAAGAGGATTTCAGTATAGGAGTAGAGAGGTTGTATAGGGCTGGTAAGACCACATCTGGAGTATTGTGTACAGTTTTGGTCTCCTAATTTGAGGAAGGACATCCTTGTGATTGAGGCAGTGCAGCGTAGGTTCACAAGATTGATCCCTGGGATGGCGGGACTGTCATATGAGGATAGATTGAAAAGACTAGGCATGTATTCACTGGAGTTTAGAAGGATGAGGGGAAATCTTATAGAAACATATAAAATTATAAAAGGACTGGACAAGCTAGATGCAGGAAAAATGTTCCCAATGCTGGGCGAGTCTAGAACCAGGGGTCCACAGTCTTAGAATAAAGGGGAGGTCATTTAAGACTGAGGTGAGAAAAAACTTTTTCATCAGAGAGTTGTGAATTTGTGGAATTCCCTGCCACAGAGGGCAGTGGAGGCCAAATCACTGGATGGATTTAAGAGAGTTAGATAGAGCTCTAGGGGCTAGTGGAATCAAAGGATATGGGGAGAAGGCAGGCACGGGTTATTGATTGGGGACGATCAGCCATGATCACAATGAATGGCGGTGCTGGCTGGAAGGGCACCTAGTTTCTATGTTTCTATAACAACATTTAAAATACATTTGGGCGGGTACATGGAAGGGAATGAGGAATATGGGCCAAACGTGGGCAGGTGGGATTAGTGTAGAGGGGGCATCTTGGTCGGCAAGGACAGGTTGGGCCGAAGGGCCTGTTTCCGTGCTGAATGACTCCATGACAACATGACTCTACACAAGGAGTGGTTAGTGCCTGGAATGCACGGCCAGGGCTGGTGGTGGAGGCGACGCAGGGACTAGAGGGATTTGGATCACGTGCAGGCAGAGGAGATTAGTTTAACTTGGCGTCATGCTGGGCAGGGACATTGTGGGCCGAAGGGCCTGTTTTTGTGCTGGGCTGTTCTATGTTCGATACAATTTGTTGTCCTTCACTGATCTAGTTCAAAATGTGACTCCGGTCCCACTGTGGACGTTACCCTGGCTGAGCTGACAGTGAACTGTTCGGTTGCATCAACAGGAATGGACAACTAACGCTGTTGACCTTTCCTGCAACACCCATTTCCTGCGGATGAATTCATAAAAAGACTTTGACAAAAGAACGTAGTTTGTGGTCAAACATTCTGTTGCCCAGTTTTAATGCAATTTGTCCTTTTCTGTTTCAGAGTATCTTGTTGTGGATTTGCAGGAAAGGGCAACAGCGTTAGTTGAAATTGTGTGTTGTACCGTGTGCATGTGGATATGTGTCCTTATGCATCTACATGTGAGAGTGTGTGTCGACCTCCGTGTAATGCTGTGTGTTTACGTGTGTGTGTGTGTGTGCATGTGTGTGTGTGTGTGTGTGTGTGTGTGTGTGTGTGTGTACGTGTATGTGTACGTGTGTGCATGTGTGTGTGTGTGTGTACGTGTATGTATACGTGTGTGCATGTGTGTGCATGTGTGTGTGTGTGTGCGCGCGTGTGTGTCAGTGTGTGTGTACGTGTGTGTGTGTGTGTGTGCGTGTGTGTGTGTGTACGTGTGTGTGTGTGTGCGCGTGCGTGTGCACGTGTGTGTCAGTGTGTGTGTACGTGTGTGTGTGCGTGTGTGTGTGTGTGCGTGTGTGTGTGTGCGCGTGTATGTCAGTGTGTGTGTACGTGTGTGTGTGTGTGTGCGTGCGTGTGCACGCGCGTGTGTGTGTGCGTGTGTGTCAGTGTGTGTGTACGTGTGTGTGTGCGCGTGTGTGTGTGCGCGTGCGTGTGCACGTGTGTGTATGCACGCGTGTGTGTGCGTGTGCGTGTGCACACGTGTGTGTGCACGCGTGTGTGTGTGTCAGTGTGTGTGTAGGTGTAAGTGTGTATGTGCATGCGTGCATGTATGTCAGTGTGTGTGTGTTAGTGCGTGCGTGCACAGGTGTGTCAGTGTGTGTGTTAGTGCGCGTGTGTGTGTGTTAGTGTGTGTGTGTGTCAGTGTGTGTCAGTGTGTGTGTTAGTGCGCGTGTGTGTGCGTGTGTGTGTGTGTGTCAGTGTGTGTCAGTGTGTGTGTGTGCGCGTGTGTGTGCGTGTGCGTGTGTGTCAGTGTGTGAGTGAGACAACCCCACACAAACACACAGATTAAGATATAATAAGAGAATGAAAGAAAACAATCATTTGTGTCTATCATTACAAAACAGGAAACTGCACTCGACAGAGCTCAGAAACAGGAAGTTAACTTATCAAAGCCCAACTTTCCTGCCGTTTACATATTTAACCCCTGATTGCAAAGTTCTTATTCTTCCTCCACATATCCTGGGCTGAAAGAGGGAGTGGCGGGGGGTGACTTGTCCTAGACTATTGTGGGCTCTGCTTTGTTCTGAACATTCCCTATCTCCTGTGCTCCCCTCTCTGACTTAGTCTGATGAAGGGTCTTGACCCGAAACGTCACCTATTCCTATTCTCCACAGATGCTGCCTGACCCACTGAGTTACTCCAGCATTTTGTGCCTCTCCTGATAAAGACAATGCTGATAAAACCAGTAAAACAATAAAGGCACTATGCTTATGAATAGTCCCCTTAAACATAGTAGCGTGCGGGAAGGCACTTCATAAAGTTATTACCAAACTGCGCCAGCTTCTGACTCATATCAGGAAATGTTATGACAGTAAGGTGGCCAAGAGTTTAACCGAGGAGGGCCTGTCCCCCCGGTACGAGCTAATTCAACGGTTCTCCCGAGTTTCCCCTGATTCGAACTCGGAGAATTACGGTAAGAGCCGCTCGTAGGTACTCGGGGCTCTCGTGGACATTTTTTCACAGTGGCTGAAAAATCTTCACGGGTTTCCGCGTTTCCTGACTACCTGCCGTTAGCACGTGATCCAACTCAGCGGGCGCAGCAGCGTCGATGGAGCGAAGGAAATAGGCGACGTTTCGGGCCGAAACCCTTGGGTTTCGGCCCGAAACGTCGCCTATTTCCCAACCTTGCACAGACATTGTGGGCCAAAGGGCCTGTTCCCGTGCTGTAACGTTCCCTGTAAGAAAAACGTTCTTTAATTCCGTGTGTGCTGACCTAGGGCAGGCCGCTTCTATTATGGTGGCAGCAAGGGGAACAAGAACAATGGGATTGTGTAAATATTAGGAGGGGACCTGAATTGGGCCGGAAACGACAGGGTGGTTGCGATGAATTAACCCGGTGGGTGAAGTGAGAGAATGGGTCCAAAATGAGAAAGGGTCTCAACCCGAAACGTCACCCATTCCTTCTCTCCAGAGCTGCTGCCTGTCCCCGCTGGATTACCACGGCATTTTGTGTCGATCTTCAATGTAAAAGAAATGTTTATTTTGTGCGCAAGCTGCTTCTTGGCCGTTCAGAGTGATGCGAGGCAGAAACATTCCCCAAACTCCAGGCTCCAAAATAAGGAAGGGAGATCTCCTTTCCCGATTTCCGGAGTCCGCGCGAAAACAGCTGGACTCGATGGCCACTGAATTTTCAAGAACGCCGCTCGGCGAGGTGGAGGAGAGGGAGGGAGCGAGGGAGGGGACATGTGAGGGGGAGAGTGGGAGTGGACGGGCCAGCGGGGTCGACAGGCATTCCCTCCGCTCGCCCATCTCGTGCCCACGTCTGTCTGCAGCTGGAGGCGCGACAGGAAGCTGCGACCCAGATGTTTCCTGCCAGATTAGCGGCTTCAATCACGGCACTGTGGGAAGAGTGAGACAATGAGCCCCTCTTGTCCCCACCCCACCCCCCTCCCCTCCCCCACTGTCTCACTTGCAACATGCCAGAGTCTTCAATATCAAACCTTTCCCAGCCCTCAGTCTCCCGTGCTAATTATAACCCCGGCAGCAGAGGAACTCACTCCCAGAGTGGAGACTTGGCCAGGTTTTACACAGAGATCCCGAGAAAATATTATCCCATAATGTGACAGGGCTGTCACGGTGGCGCGCTGCCTCACAGCGCAAGCAGCGCCGGGGACCCGGGCTCCATCCCGACTACAGGTGCTGTCTGTACGGAGTTTGCACGCTCTCCCCGTGACCTGTGTGGGTCTTCTCCGAGATCTTCGGTTTCCTCCCACACTCCAAAGACGTGAAGATTTGTAGGTTAATTGGCTTGTTAAACGTAAAAATTGTCCCTGGTGTGTGTAGGATAGTGTTAAAGTGCGGGGATCGCTGATCGGCGCGGACCTGGTGGGCGGAAGGGCCTGTTTCCGCGCTGTATCTCTAAACTAAACTAAGGTAAACTATCGACTTCCACAGAAATGCTTTGTGTGATGGCTGTTTGTACCTTCTCCCTGTGACCATGTGGGTTTTCTCCGGCAGCTCTGGTCTCCTGCCACATTCCAAAGACATGCAGGATTGTGGGTGAATTAGCTTCAGTAAATAGTTGCTAGTGTGTAGGCTAGAACTAGTGTAGAGGTGAACGTTGGTCAGCACAGACTTGGTGGGCTGAAGGGCCTCTTTCCATGCTGTTCATAAGTTCTAGGAGAAAATTTGGGCAATTCGGCCCATCAAGTCTACTCCATCACATTCAATCATGACTGATCTATCTTTCCCTCTCGATCCCATTCTCTTGCCTTCTCCCCAACCCAACCCAACCCAACCCAACCCAGAACCCAACCCAACCCAACCCAACCCAGAACCCAACCCAACCCAACCCAACCCAACCCAACCCAACCCAACCCAACCCAGAACCCAACACCCATACTAATCAAGAATCTGTCAATCTCCGCCTTAACAATACCCATTGACTTGGCCCCCACAGATGTCTGTGGCAATGAATTCCACCGATTCACCACCCTCTGACTAAAGAAATCCTTTCTCTTCTCCTTTCTAAAGGTACTTCCTTTTATTCCCAGTCTATGCCTCTGGTCCTAGACGCTCCCACGAGTGGAACCATCCTCTGCACATCCACCCTATCCAGGCCTTTCAGTATTTGGTGTTTCCATGAGGTGTCCCCTCGTCCTTGTTCAAGGAGGGTTTTACGAGCTGTGACTGTGAACCAGACTGAAGCAGGGCAGGGAGGGCAACACTTACCGGGCAGGCATGTGCAGTCGTAGTGGGCTTCACCCAGGGGTCGGCAGGTGCCTCCGTTCTGACAGGGCGAGGGGGCGCAGGGCACGTAGCGGTCCTCACAGTGGCGGCCGGTGTACTCGGGGGGGCAGGCGCACTGGTAGGAGCCGATCTCGTTCAGGCAGGTGCCCCCGTTGCCGCAGAGTGACGGCGAGATGCCGCACTCGTTGATGTCCTGCTTGCAGATGGGCCCGTGGAATCCCGAGATGCACCTGCAGATGTAGTAGTCCTCGAACGCCACGCACTGCCCTCCGTTGGCACAGGGGTTGGAGGCACACGGGTCCGCCTGCTGGCACTGCTTGCCTGGGCACCGGGGCACAAAGCACGCACTTAGAGTCACAGAGTCACACAGCGTGGAGACAGGCCCCGCGGCTCAGCTTGCCCACACCCGCCAACACGTCCCAGCTGCGCTAATCCAACCGGCCCTGCGTTGGTCCACGTCCCTCCAAACCTGTCCGATCCATGTACCTGCCGATCTGTTTCTTAAACGTTGGGACCGTCCCTGCCTCAGCTACCTCCTCTGGCAGCTCGTTCCATACACCCACCACCCCTTGTGTGAAAAAGTCAGATCCCTATTCAATCGTTTCCCCGAGTTAGACACAAACCGCTGGAGTAACTCGGAGGGACTGGCAGCATCTCTGGAGAGAAGAAATGAGCGACGTTTCGGGTCGAGACCATTCTTCAGGTGAAACGTCCACCCATTCCTTCTCCCCAGAGATGCTGCCTGTCCCACTGAGTTACTCCAGTGTCTATCTTCGGTTTAAACCAGCATCTGCAGTTCCTTCCTACACAAATCCTTTCCCTTCCACCTTTAGCTCAACACCAGGCCAAGAGCCAACAATGGTCCACTTCCCTCTTCTGGTTCAAGTACACTCTTCACCATCAGAGACTCCATCCACACACTGAATCCCCTCTCAATATCTCCCTCTGCTCACCCACTGAACCTCCCCCATCCCCCACAGACCATCAATTTGCTAAACTATCAAATCCTCCTGGGGCCAATAAGACCTTTGAGCTGATTGAGCCTATGACAGTTTTTAATTCCACCATTGTCCCAAAAAGGTTCAAGCATTAATAAGTTCTAGGAGCAGAATTAGGAGATTCGGCCCATTCAATTATGGCTGATCTTTCTTTCCCTCTGAACCCCATTCTCCTGCCTTCTTCCCATAACCCCTAACCAATCTCTTCCAATATCCCCGTACCAATCTCTGCCTTAAAATATCCATTAACTTGGCCTCCACAGCCTTATGTGGCAATGAATTTCTCGTTATCCCCTTTCTAAAAGTACGTCCTTTAATTCTGAGGCTACGGCCTTTGGTGCTAGACACCCCCACATGTGGAAGCATCCTCTCCACATCCACTCTATCCAGACCGTTCACTATTTGGTAAGTTTCAATGAGGTCCCCCCCCCCCCATCCTTGTACACTCCAGCGGGTAGAAGCCCCGTTTCGTATGTTAACCCTGTCATTCCTGGCATCATTCTCGTAAACCTCCGCTGGACCCTCGCCAACTCTCCAAGTTCCAGAATTCTTCAGACAATCCCTTAACAATGAGGGTCAGTGTGTGTGTGGGACCCGTACCCCAGTGAGGGTCAGTGTGTGTGTGTGTGTGTGTGTGGGACCCGTACCCCAGTGAGGGTCAGTGTGTGTGTGTGTGTGTGGGGGACCCGTACCCCAGTGAGGGTCAGTGTGTGTGTGTGTGTGTGGGACCCGTACCCCAGTGAGGGTCAGTGTGTGTGTGTGTGTGTGTGGGACCCGTACCCCAGTGAGGGTCAGTGTGTGTGTGTGTGTGTGTGGGACCTGTACCCCAGTGAGGGCCAGTGCGTGTGTGTGGGGGACCCGTACCCCAGTGAGGGTCAGTGTGTGTGTGTGTGTGTGGGGGACCCGTACCCCAGTGAGGGTCAGTGTGTGTGTGTGTGTGTGTGTGTGGGACCTGTACCCCAGTGAGGGCCAGTGCGTGTGTGTGGGGGACCCGTACCCCAGTGAGGGCCAGTGTGTGTGGGAATATCTGGCACGTACCTGCCCATCCAGGGGGACAGCGACACTTGTACTCCCGGCGGCTGGTTGTCAGCTGGCAGCTGCCCCCGTTGCGGCAGGGGTTGCTGAGGCAGGCATTGTCCTGGGGGGTGAGGCACAGGCGGTCGGTGAACCCCAGCCGGCAGCTGCAGCTGTAGTCGACGGTCTGGCCGTGGACAATGGGGCTGCATGTCCCCTCGTTCTTGCAGGGCGAGCTGAGGCAGGGATCACGGAACTGACACCGATCTCCCAGATCGCCGGGACTGCACCTGCAGGCAAAGATCAGACCACGGCGTCAAGAGCCAACAGTGTATCATCGTTATATGTACCGACAATGGAACAAAGAAATCGTAGAAAAATAGAAAATAGGTGCATTCGGAGTAGGCCATTCGGCCCTTCGAGCCAGCACTGTTACTCAATGCAATCATATGCCTTGATTCCGTTAGCCCGAAGAGCTATATCTAACTCTCTCTTGAAAATATGCATTGAATTGGCCTCCACTGCCTTCTGTGGCAGATAAATCCTCAGAGTCCTTACATGCTGGGGCGTAACAGGCCTACGGACACAATACATACACATAAGGGTGGCACGGTGGCGCAGCCTTAATACACATGGAACAGTACCGTGCAGGAGTACTGTTAGGCCCTAATGTCCGTGATGCCAAACTAAACTAATCTCATCTGCCTGTATCTCTCTCTGTCTCTATCAGACAGCGCGATCCTCCAACCACACCTTCTCTCGCCTACTAATTGAATTAGCGACTATTAAATGTGCTTACACCAGCATCTGCAGTTCCATCCTACACATTAAATGTGCACAGCCTGGGCCCGGTACTTAGCAACAGGCTTCTTTCTCCCCAAGGGAAGGGCGATATAAAACAAGTTAAGGACCAAATGCTTCCAAAGTTTTTTCCACAACCTCCATTGGAGAGGGAGATCAGAAGTCATCTCCGTTAAAACAGCTCCACCGCATGCTTGCTCCGACACACGTGATGAACGAGAGACTCCCAACGTAAAACCCAACCTTGCTGGCCCATTCAATGAAAACAAGCCCATTTGGTGACCCCCCCCCCCCTTCTTCCGCCCCTCCCACCCAACCACCCACGGCCCCAACCCTGCAACATTCACACATGGTCCATGGCTTATCTTTTGAGCACAGACTTCAAGAGAAACAATAAACATGTTGGGAGCTGGGTGTGAACTGAGGTCCCTCGTCAAACCATCGGTTGCCAAAGGGCATTGGAATGCAGCTCATCCGCACTGGCCATGGACAAACGGACAATTCACACAGGGACATCTTCAATTGGCCTGACCAGTTTATGACTGTTTGCATTTAATACTTGCCAGAGAGTTAGTGGGTGAAGAGAAAGTCTGAAAATAAGGGAAGGTACTCCACGCCAGGGGTCACATGTGTGGTACGGGTGGGGGACAGAATTGTGAAATTTGAGAAAAGTTTATAAACTGCGTTGAACAATTTGTATAGGCTCCAAAAATGTTGGATGAATTTTTCGCACGGTTCATGTATTGTATGTATGTATTACCTGAATAAAGGCTATTTTTAAATATTTTTTAAAAAGATGGACAGAGAGGGGAGGAAAGAGAGAGAGAGACAAAGAGAGGAGAGCAAGAAAGAGAGATGAGAAGAGGGAGAGGGAGGGAGGAGAGGAGAGAGGGAGAGCAAGAGGGAAAGAGGGGATAGAAGAGCAAGAGAGAGGGAGGAGTGAGAGAGAGAGAGCAAGAGGGGAGAGAGAGAGAGAGAGAGTGAGAGAAAGGGGAGAGAGAGAGGAGCAAGAGAGAGATGAGAGGAGTGAGATGGGGAGAGAGAAGAGAGAGAGAGAGAGGAGCAAGATGTGAGAGCAGTGAGAGACATAGAGAGATAGGTGAGAGAGAGAGAGATGTGAGAGAGAGGAGAGGGAGAGAGAGAGCAAAGGGGAGAGAGGAGAGAGGGGGAGAGAGGGAGAGAGGAGAGAGAGGGGAGAGAGGGAGAGAGAGGGGAGAGAGGGGGAGATGGGGAGAGGGGGAGAGAGGGAGAGAGGGGGAGAGGGGAGAGGGGCGAGAGGGGAGAGAGGGGAGAGGGGAGGGGGAGAGAGAGGGAGAGAGAGATGGGAGAGGCGAGCAAGTGTGAGAAGCAAGTGGAGAAGAAGGCAGTGGAGAAACAGACAGACAAACTGACAGACAGCAAGAATGCTGTTGATGTCACAGTTCACCAAGGAAGCTGAAGCCATCACTGTCTTTCCATGATGTTACTTCAAACCTCCTGAAGTGATGAAACCCCTCCCACTTCCCTCTCCCGTCTCGTGCTCTGCGATGAAAACTCTGTCGGGATATTCTCCTGGGTAGCAGGACTTACACAGTCACCCCGGCTAGAAGGGGGAGGCATTAACAACTCTTGCCCCACCTCCCCTGCCACACTGCAGGCACTTGAGCCACAGGCCTGTGGAATGTGGAAACACGGCAACCAATCCAAGCGACACACAGCAAGGTCCCACAGCCAGGTAATGTATCCTAGCACGGAACACAGCACTGCACGGAACAGGCCATTCGGCCCACAATGTTTGTGCTGAACATAATGCCAAGATAGATTAATCTCATCAGCCTGCACATGTCCCATTTCCCTCCATTCCCTGCATATCTATGTGCTTATCTAAACGCCTCTGAGATGCCACTATCGTATGTGGCTCCATCACCATCCCTGGCAGCACAATCCAGGCACCCAACTGTGTAAAAAACTTGCCCACACATGCCCTTTAAACTTTGCCCCTCTCGCCTTAAAGCTGCGTCCGTTAGTCCTTGACATTTCCACATCTGGGAAAACAGTTGCCAGTTCCAACGCATTACCCTGTCCTGATTTGCTGTTTTCTCTCTTTTTTAAATCAGTCCTTTACAATACCAGAAGTGAATACAGATGCCCAAGAGGGCTGAGGAACGAATGCAAAGGTCACTTCATTAAGGGATTAAACAAAGAATATGTTTGGTGGCCAGAGAGCCACCATGGGGTGGGAGGTTGCAACCTTCCCGTGGCCCGCCCTGTTTCGACTAATGCAATCAACTCGATGTGTGCAAACGGAAGATCAAATAGAACAAGTTGTCCGACAACGTTAGGCCGCGCACGCCACACGACAGAAGAAGAGCCGCCGTTGGAAGAGAGGGACGACCATCGGAACAAGGTGGCGTGGGACAGGGATCGGGATTCAGTGGGAATGTAGGGGAGGCAAAACACAAAAAGCTGGAGTAACTCAGCGGGTCAGAAAGCATCTCCGGAGAGAAGGAACGGGTGCTGTTTCGGGTCTTCAGACGAAGAAAGGTCTTGACCCCAAACATCGCCCATTCCTTCTCTCCAGAGATGCTGCCCGTCCCGCTGAGTTACTCCAGCATGTTGTGTCTATCTTCGGTTTAAACCAGCGTCTGCCGTTCCTCCCCTCGTACTGTCTGTGGTGTTTCTGCCCCAAAATCCACCAGCAACTGCGATCAAAAGATAATTTCACAAACAACGCGTCCATTTTTATCCGGCAAGAGTTAAGGGATAACAAAGGATAAGTGGAAGTGACTCGCCGAATTTAAAGTCAGCAAAGGATCAACCTGGAGGGGCAGAGTGGCCTCCTGCAATGGAGATAGAGAGAGAGAGAGAGAGAGAGAGAGGGAGAGGGAGAGGGAGAGAGGGAGAGGGGAGAGGGGAAGAGGGGGGGAGAGGAGAGGAGAGAGAGAGGGAGAGGGGGAGGGGAGAGGGAGAGGGGGAGAGGGGGGAGGGTGAGAGGGGGAGAGGGGGAGGGGGAGAGAGGAAAGTGGGAGAGAGGGAGAGAGGGAGAGAGGAAGAGGGAGAGAGAGAAAAAGAAAGATACATAGCAGGAAGAGAGAATGAGAGGGCAAACCAGTTGAAATGAATGGACAGTGCGAATGAGAAAGAGAATTGGGCAGAATGAGAGTGGAGAGAGAGAGAGAGAGGAGAGAGAGAGAGAGAGAGACAGACAGACAGAGAAGAATTACAAGAGGGAAATAGACAGAGAGACAGAGGCCATGAAGGCAGAGAGAGAGACAAAGAGAGGGGAAGATAAGGAGGGGGAGAGTGAAAGGCGACACAAAGAGGGAGAGCAACAACGCGCGCAGGGAGCCTGGGGGAGAATGGGGAGGAAGATTTGCGTCATCTGCTCAGTGTGATCAAGGGCTGGGAGTGTGTGGAGCAGCTGGAGCCACATAGTAATGAGGAGAGCAGCTGCCGAGGCTGCGGCCAGCGACGGAACGCCGGACAAAGGGGCAGCAGGGAAAGTGAAGTCAACGGGAATGCTTGGAGCAGGGGGGGGGGGGGCCGTGACGATAGCGTACCCCTAGTCTGCCAGGCTCTGTGTCCAGGCCCAGTGGGCAGGACGTGGGGAAGAGGGCAGGGTGAGGGATGCTCCATAGGCACCTGAGTTTGGTTTAGTTTAGCTCTGTACCTTTGGCCCAATGAATCCAGGCCGACCATCGCTCACCCGCTCACACTAGTTGTCACCTCTCCACTCTCTTACCTCCCCCCCCCCTCCCCCCAGCGACAATCAGCCTGAAGAAAGGTCCCGACCCGACATGTCGTCGATATACGTGTGCTCCACACATGCTGCCTGGCCCGCAGAGTTACTCCAGCACTTTTACCCTTTTTTTTGTAAACCTGCATCTGCATCTCCTTTTGTCAACATTACTTCTATGTTATCCCACTTTGCACATCCGCTTCCTACACATTAGGAGCAGTTGACAGAGGCCAATTAACCAGCACATCTAAGAACCGGAGGAAACCCAGGCGGCCACGGGGAGAACGTGCAAACCCCACACGGACAGCGCCCGAGGTCCTGATCGAAGCTGGGTCTCCGGCGCCGTGAGGCAGCAGCTGCTCTACGCTGCGGAATACGATTCACCATGTGCTAAACTGCTCTCAGTCGTTAAGTCGTGAACTCTGTGCCTGATCCGAAGCCTGAATCCACAGGCCGCTGGCACATTCCTCGTCCCGCCAAGCTCCGACTGATCATTGAAGCTGCTCCGTGCAAAGGGTAAACACGCCGTGTCTTTCACACCCACATTACGGACACATGCAACCAGATTAAAATACCCAGAGCACACACAACCGGCAAACTCTCACATTCACTCAATAACTTGACAAAGATGTGTCAAGGAGCTGGGTGACACTATCTAAATTAGCCCAGGCAACCAATTTCAGACCAAGATACAGAAGTGTGCTCAGTGCAAACATTGAGATCCAGTTATTTTCAATCTGCAACCACAATAAGGGACATATCTCCCAATTACACCGTTAACCTTCTCTTGGGCACCTTCCACACTGCAAACACGCTCTAAAGCACTTGAGAGAATTGTTAGCAAACTGAGACTGAGCCACATGACGAGAAAATGGGGGTGTGTCCATTGGAGCAGTAAGCTTTTGCATTTTTCAGCTTGAAATTGTGCAATCTGGTGCAAACTGATGCAAGTCTTTTAACTTACACTCGAATGCAACATTTATGCTTCAAATTGGATTAGGTATGAATAAGGTTAGGCTAAATTACATTCCACAGTAGAGCCAGGCTCTGATCAACAGGTGCGGCACATGAATGACCTTAGTATATTCATGTATGGAAATCAGATTATAATTCATGCCGTTATGCATATATATAGAAAAACAAAAACCTAGAAACAAGGCAAGAGGAGTCAGACTTCCATCACTATTCTGCACAAATAAATCAATCAACTTTACCCTTTGACTTTAGAAACAAGACGAAAATAATGCCACATATTCAATCGTGTATGGTTCAATGAAATTAAGATGTATATGTAAAACATATGTATGGAAACAGGCCCTTCGGCCCACCAAGTCCACACCGACCAGCAATCTACCTTACACCAGTTCTATCCTACACGCCAGGGTTTTTTTACAGAAGCCAATTAACCCACAAACCTGCACTTCTTTTGGATGTGGGAATAAACCGGAATATCCAGAGAAAACCAAGTGGTCATAGGGAGAATGTACAAATACTGTACAGACAGCTCAGGCAGTCAGGATCAAATCTGGGCCTGTGGTGGTGCAGGGCCGCAACTCTCCCGCTGCCACCGTGCCACCCCATTACATTGTTTTTTTTCTGTAATATATTTATTATGGTGTCACGTCAATAAAAATTAACACATGATTCTGATTTCTACCCTTAGTTGGATAACACACATCCCCAGCCATTGTGTTTTACATCTATATGGCTGGTTTTCAACCTCTTCAGTCTGTAGGTCTCGACCTGAAACATCACCCATTCTTTCTCTCCAGAGATGCTGCCTGTCCCGCTGAGTTACTCCAGGTGTTTGTGTCTATCTTCAGTTTAAACCAGCATCTGCAGTTCTTTCCTACTATTTGTTAAGCGAATCAGGTCCTATTCTCATAATATTATTCACCTTAACTAAGTCTTTTCTTCACCTCTGTTGCTACAGAGAATACAATCCCAGTTATCAAATCTTTCTTCAAAGTGAAAAAAAAATTCCAGTCCTGCCAACATGTTCATAAATCGCTCCTGGATCCTCTCCAGAGCAATTGCACCCATTCTACACTGTGTCATAGTCTTACAGCATGGAAACAGGCCCTTCATCCCAACTTGTCCATGCAGATCAACATGCCCATCTAAACTATTTATCTGCATTTGGCCCATATCCCTTTAAACCTTGTGTGTGGCAGTGTGTGTGTAAGGGTGTGTGTCAGTGTGTGTTAGGTTGTGTGTGAGAGTGTGTGTCAGTGAAGCGGCGACAACACTCGGAGTGAGCGGAGACTTGGTGATATCCGGGGAGCATTTACATCTCTCCCCCCCCCCCCCGGGAATGCAGGCCGGCCCAGGTGCTCTGTATCCAGCTGGGGTCCAGGAGAGGTGAGGTACAGTGACCCAGGGTCCGGGGAGGTGAGGGTACAGTGACCCAGGGGTCGGGCATCGGAGCAGAGCCTTAGCCCGAGATTCATCCCTGCGGCTCCGGAGAGGGCACCGACGCCCCCACTCACCCGCTCCTGGCTCCGGGCCGGGGTTAAAACTCCATGGGGTGTGGACAGAGCGGCCGCCGGACACAGAGCCGCCGGAGGTGAGAGTGGGAGGTGTGAGCGGTCACGGTGCCTTGGGGGAGGGGGGGGGACACACACGGTGCTGGGACCACCGCCGTGTCTCACCTATCACACCATCTGCACGGGAAGGGAATGTGAATGCGGATGAGGCAGCATCTATGGAGCGGTGGACAAAAATGCTGGAGAAATGCTTGAGTCTGAAGAAGGGTCAAACTCAAACACAGATGCTGCCTCACCCGCTGAGTTTCTCCAGCATTTTTTATCTACATTGCCATTTAAAATAGTGTGCGATGGGCTTAAGCCAATCAAGCTGCTCGTTCTTTACAGGAAACCCCTGACAGAAAGCTATTCTCATTGGTGAGTGTGGAGGAGTGTGACTTTATTTATTTCTGTATAATTTTAAATATATATTTTTTTGAGCGTAAGAAATTCTGTCATCAGCGTGAGAGTGCGAGAATTTCATGAAATGCGTGACTCTCACGCTCAATGTGTGAGAGTTGGCAACCCTGCATTGGTAAAGGACCCAGAAAAGAAAGGACGATAATCTACACAAGACCTAAATTGCACCAATTTTCTGGCATTTCCTGTTATTCACCATTATCTTCTGGAGAAGTGAGATTCTGATGATTCAGGTCATAGTGAAGACACATGTTAGAATGGTTATTGTTCTTTCTGAGCACAGAGGTGGCTTTCTTTTTGATCTGCCCCCACACAGGGGCCTTGCCCCCAGAGTGAGCAGCCCAGCTCCAGTCCCAGGGCCCAGCAAAGCCCCAGCCCAAATCCTGCACCAATCTCAACCCCCAGCACCAACCACAGCCCCAGGCTTGAGCCTGCACCCACCCCTAGCTTCAGTCACAGGATTTAAACCCCAGTCTCAGGTCTAGGCCCCAACAACCACAGCCTCCAACCTAGCCCCAAACCATAGCCACAGACAGGCTTAGGGTCAACCATAAACACATCGTCAGGTTAGGCCCAACCATAGCCACAGGCTCAGGTCTAGACCCAGACATACCACAGTTTGAGGCCTAGGCCCAGCCACAACTCCAGTCCCAACTTCAGCCGTAGCCCCAAGCCCTGCCTCATGCCCTGGCCTAGTTCCAGTGCCAGCCACTGCACCAGGATAGGCCCAGGCCAGCCCAAGCTCTAGCCCCACTCCCAGAGCCAGACAAGCCCCAGGCCCAGACAAGCCCCAGGCCCAGACAAGCCCCAGACAAGCCCCTGGCCCAGTCCCAGCCCAGCCCCAGACAAGCCCCAGGCCCAGGTTTGAAGCGCAACCAGCCGCAGCCCTTTGGCTGTGGCTCTCCTGCCTCAGTTGTTGCTGGAATGTCGCTGTGCATTTCTGAAGTAGGGCCAGGTTGACGATTCAGAGGAACTCACTCCACAAGTGCCCTTACATTCAGCAACTTACAAAGAAACTAAAAAAACAGACAACAGTGTCTGGGACAGATGGCTCTGCGACCTTTGATCCTGCTCTGAATGTTAAGCTTGACACTCGATTTCTCCTCCTCATGAATTGTGCCGACTGCCATCTGCCACATATGAGCTTCGCAGGAGAGGAATGCAAGGCTCCTAACCACAGAAAGGAGGTCACATTGTGCCTACAAATCTCTTCAAAAATGTACCTATTTAGTTCCCTCTCTCTATCCTCTCTCTCACTCCCCCCTTTCACAGGCACTCCTTCCCCCTTTATTCAAATGCCTTTCCTCTCCCTCCCTCCCTCTTCAAACTCTCTCCCTCTCTCTCTCTCTCACTTTTTTGTCTCTTTCCCCTTCTCCCCCCTCTCTCTCACCCTGCCTCATGTTCCAATGAATCACTCCAGAAATGTTTTTACTGTTCCCTCTCTTCATTCCTTACTCTCTTTCATTCCGCTCCTCTTTCACACACGCTCCTCCCCTCTCTTATTCACTTGCCCCTTCCCTGTTTCCTCTTTAAGAAGGAACTGCAGAAGCTGGAAAATCAAAGGTAGACAAAAGTGCTGGAGAAACTCAGAGGGTGAGGCAGCATCTATGGAGCGAAGGAAATAGGCAACGTTTCGGGCCGAAAAAGTCTGAAGAAGGGTTTTGGCGCGAAACGTTGCCTATTTCCTTCGCTCCATAGATGCTGCTGCACCCGCTGAGTTTCTCCAGCACTTTTGTCTACCCTGTTTCCTCTTCTTCCTCTCCTCTCCATCTCCCTCCATTCCCGCCCCCTCTCATCCCCCTTTTATCCTTTCTCTCATCCCTCACCTATCCTGTCTCTCTCCCTCTCATCTCCCCTCTCTCACTCACTCCTTCCCCATATCCAGTCTGGCATCAGTCTGAAGAAGGGTCTCGACCCGAAACGTCACCCATTCCTTCTCACCAGAGATGCTGCCTGTCCCGCTGAGTTACTCCAGCTTTTTGTGCCTGTCTTCAGTTTAAACCAGCATCAGGAATTTCTTCCTACACATCCTCTCTCTCTCTCTTTCTCTTTCTCTTTCTCTTTCTCTCTCTCTTCCTATTCCGTTCTCAGATTCCTTACTGGCACAAGTGGTAGTGTGACACTGCTCTTTGCAGTAAGATGTGAACTTAGCTCAGAACCTTGTGATGGCCTTTGAAGAGCAAATAACTTGACACAACTCTATCCCTTTACCACCCCCCCCCCCCCACCCCCAACGATATACTTCCTTCCAAATCACATTCGCACCCAAACCCCTGCCAGAGTTTAATGATTGATCCCTAGCCTGTTCCCAATGTTGTTTACACAGGTATCTTTGGCCAGCAGCGTCACCCCTCCCCCCCCATCCCTTTGTGATCGCCCTCTGTGGTAGTCGGTGTCAATGAGGTTGTGTTCATTGCCATGGAAGCTTAATCAGGTGGAAATGTTTCAGATTCCTGCAAGTTAATGGCGGATGGAAGCATCAGCCAGGCAGCAGGGGACGTGAAACACCTGCTCCCAGGTACAGGATCCAGCCAGGCCTACCCCAGCCGGAGGCCTGGCAGCCTGGTCAGGGCCAGGCCCAAAACAGGCACAAGACGCTGGAGTAACTCAGCAGGTCATGCAGCATCTCTGAAGAAAAATAAATAGGTGAGGCTGGGCCCCTGCTTCAGACTCAATCCTGCCATGCCCAGCCTCGGCCTCCACTGGTTATTCCCCTACATTCCTCTTTCAAAGTTAATTCTATCGTCTTCCTTTCAGGCTTCCACACCAGTTTATCTTCACACTCACCCAGATATTTCATGATTTTTTTTTTTTTAAAGAAGGAACTGCAGATGCTGGAGAATCGAGGGTACACAAAAAGCTGGAGAAACTCAGCGGGTGCAGCAGCATCTAAGGAGCGAAGGAGATAGGCGACGTTTCGGGTCGAGACCCTTCTTCAGACTGGTCAGGGATCAGGGAAACGAGAGATATAGACGGTGATGTGGAGAGATAAGGAACAATGAGTGAAAGATATTTCATGATCCCATTCCCACTATCTCCACGATCTGAGCAAGATGAAATGGGACCAATGACCATATGCCACATGGAATGAACTCCCCATAAATCACAGCAAATGTACCACCCAAAAGGAGGCCATTTGGCCCATCATGTTCATGCTGGTCTAAAGGGAGCTACCCAAGTCAATTCCACTTCCAGCACCAGGTCCATGGTGTGAAGGTCACATGTTTTAAGGGTGATGGGGGCGTTTTTACCTCCCCCATCCTCACCCTCACTCGTAGTGGGTTCCAGAGCCTCACCAACATGAGGGTGAAAAACAAACGTATCCATCCAGCGTCTTTGGATCCAGAAGCCCACTACAAAGATGCGAGAGCTGCTAGGTTTGAGCAGTTAGTCTTCCCACAGTGTCTGGTGTCCAGCTCTAATGTAGAGCTGATGGAACAGCAACCCCAGCCTGCTCCCGCACTCTCTCTGCTGCCACAGAGACTTACTGTCCAATACTGACCTTCACACCATGGACCTGGTGCTCAAAGTGTAATTAACCTGGGTAGCTCCCTGTAGACCAGCATGAACATAATGGGCCAAATGGCCTCCTGTTGTGTGGTACATTTGCTGTGATTTATGGGCTGTGCATTCCATGTGGTATATGGCCATTGGTCCCATTTCATCATGCTCAGATCATGGAGATAGTGGGAATGGGGTCGTGAATTATCTGGGTGAGATTTGTTGATCATGGCGCCAGCTTTGAAAAACTTATGGCCATGTAAAGATTGACGATATCTCCCTGAAGAAAGGGGGGGAGCAGCAATACCGATTTATCTCCCTAAAATTGAAAAAAAAACCTCGATTCTCTGATCACAAACTTTATTTGGGATTATAAAACACACAGAATCCATAAACAACATCTATGTAAACCCAAAGAAACTGGCGGATTGGCTCTCCCTAATTTTATGTACTATTACTGGGCAACGAATATTGAAAATTATTATAATCTATTGGATGGACAACACATGCCAACAGGTAAACTGGTTAATAATGGAGAGAGGGAGATGGTTTGCCTTTTAATATAGGCGCGATTCTTCTCTCTCCAATAAATCTGAAGAAAACAGTATATGAGAAAAATCCGATTATCCATAGTACCCTACGAATCTGGAAACAAGTGAAGCCAATCCTTAAACTGAGAAATGTATCTCTTCTCTCACCAATCGCCAATATTCCCTCATTTAAGCCGTCTATTTTAGACAAGGCGTTCACATACTGGGAAAGAATAGGAATTTAAAAAACTGGGAGATCTTTAAGGGATAGGAACTCATTTCAAGAATTATAGTGGAAATATCATCTGAAAGGTAGCCAATACTTTAGATATCTTCAAATACGAGACTATTTGAAATCATATACCCAAGACTGTCCATACTAGACGAATGCAGGAATAGAAACTCAGATTTAAATAAGTTAATATCGTATCTTTATAATACCCTTTTAAATATACAAACCCCATCATCGGAAGTAATTAGACGAGCTTGGGAAGATGAACTCGGCCTAACAATTTTAAAAGGTAGATGGGAGGAAAGCCTTCTATATTTACACAACTGTTCTCTTAACGTTAGGCATTCGTTAATACAATTTAAAATACTGCATAGACTTTATTATTCAAAGTCTAAACTGAATAAGATCTTCCCAAATGTTTCACCTATTTGTGATAAATGTTTCCTTCAGGAAGCAACCGCAACTCATTATTTTGCCTCTTGTACAAAGTTACACAATTTCTGGAGCGGAATTTTTGACATTTCTTCTAAAATACTTAAAATAAAATTGGACCCCGACACAGAACTGATTACTCTCGGTACGTCACAAGCCTGTTCTGAGCTAACATTATTTCAAAGAAGTTTAATTATGGCCTGATAACAGCGAAAAAACTAATAGTTAGATTTTGGAAACTCACATCAGTTCCTACTGTAAAGATGTGGATTACAAATATGTCCGAGACAACATCTGGAAAATATTAGACTTGTCTTGGCAGAAAAACCAGATCCATTCTTCAAGACATGGACAACCTTCACCGAATTCTTACAAGGATAGCATGGCACAACACAACTTTGGATTTAATCCAACTATGGGTTGGGTGAGGTGGGGGGGGGGGTGGGGGGGGGGGGGGGGGGGGGGGGGGGGGGGGGGGGGGGGGGACACAAGGGGCAAGTATATCTCCACTTCTTTTATTCTCCTTTCTTTTTTTTTCCTCCTCCTCTCTCACATCTTTATTCGATCTTTGGCCACACTACTTTGGCCCTCTAGGGGTCCTAACAAATTCACCTTTCACCTTTTCTCTTTCTTGTTCTTTCTTTTCTCTTTTCCCTTATTTTCAAGTTAAGCGGTTAAAAGTGAAGCTGTACAATAATTGGATAATTTTACACGCCAAATGTTTTATTCTTGTACAATTGCTGTAATAAAAATAATTAAATTTTTTTTTTTAAATGAAAGGCGGGTGCAGAGCAGGATGTGGGCAGAGTTCAGGTTTAGTAAAATGGTGACTTGTTTGCAGATCAAGGTGGTTCATCTCACAATGGGAACCTAAAGATGTTGCTGCTCCCCAGCACCTCTATCTTGCCTTATCCTTCTTGGTGACAGAGAGACTTTGTAAAACAGTGTCAGGGTATCATAGAAACATAGAAAATAAGTGCAGGAGTAGGCCATTCTGCCCTTCGAGCCTGCACCGCCATTCAATATGATCATGGCTGATCATCCAACTCAGTATCCTGTACCTGCCTTCTCTGCATAACCCCTGATCCCTTTAGCCACAAGGGCCACATCTAACTCCCTCTTAAATATAGCAATGAACCGGCCTTAACTACTTTCTGTGGCAGAGAATTCCACAGATTCATCACTCTCTGTGTGAAAAATGTTTTTCTCATCTCGGTCTGAAAAGACTTCCCCCTTATCCTTAAACTGTGACCCTTGTTCTGGACTTCGCCAACATCGGGAACAATCTTCCTGCATCTAGCCTGTCCAACCCCTTAAGAATTTTGTAAGTTTCTATAAGATCCCCCCTCAATCTTCTAAATTCTAACGAGTACAAGCCGAGTCTATCCAGTCTTTCTTCATATGAAAGTCCTGCCATCCCAGGAATCAATCTGGTGAACAGTCTCTGTGCTCCCATATTGTTGTTTGATATCTTTCAGCTTCAAGGCCTGGAGAATAAATCAAACGTGCTTTTCTTGAACTTGGGGGAGCTTGACTTTGTGTCTAACCCATCCTATGCTCTCCCAAGTAGTAGTTGGTGGGTCAAGGCAGAGAGAGCTTTGCTCTAAAAGCTTTTCACTGTACGTCAGTACACGTGACAATACACTAAACTAAACTAGACTCTGCATTCAACCCATGCTGTACTGTCCTGGGAGTGTTTGACATGATATTGTAGAGGGAAGACAAAAGTGCTGGAGAAACTCAGCGGGTGCGGCAGCATCTATGGAGCGAGGGAAATAGGCAACGTTTCAGCCCGAAACCCTTGGGAAATAGGCAACGTTGGGAAATAGACAAAGGGTTTTGGCCCGCAACGTTGCCTATTTCCTTCGCTCCATAGATGCTGCTGCACCCGCTGAGTTTCTCCAGAACAGTGCGTTCTCCTCGTGACCTGCGTGGGATTTCTTCGGGATCTCCAGTTTCCTCCCACACTCCAAAGACATGCACCCTCTGACTTAAGAAATTCCTTCTCATCTCCTTTCTAAAGGTAAGTCCTTTTATTCTGAGGCTAGTGCCTGTAGAGTCTTAGACTCTCCTACTAATCGAAACATCCTCTTCACATCCGGACCGTCCACTGTTCGGTACATTTCAATGAGGTGCCCCCTCCCTCATCGTTCACGACAGCCTCGAGACATCCCTCTCGTCGGAGTGGAAGACAGAAGGTCTGGGGCCGTGCGATGTTGCAGCCAGACAACTGTCAACAGCACAGACATGTCCGCAAGGAACAAGGATCACAATAGTGAAAGCAACTCGTGAATAGAAAAGGGAAGCATGGAGGCTGGCAAGTTCCCTTATTCAAGAGAGGTGCAACAGACTGCAGCCTGGAGCTAAAATCAAACTGGCTGGAAGATCTCAGCCGGTCAGGCAGCATCTACGGAGGGAAATGGACAGTCACCAATTCGAGTAAAGACCCTTCACCCGTCTTGATTTGAAACATTAACTGTTTATAAACCTAACGTAGATGCTACCTGACCCACTGAGTTTCTCCAGCATAGTCTTTTAGCCTCTTATTCTAAGATAGGGTGCAGAGTTAAGAGAGAAGGCAGAGGAAGGCAAGGAACATTGAAAATAATGCTCCCATAACTGGGTGCTCACTCACAGCCACCAGACTGCAGAGAGAACAATAATCTCCCAATGTTATTTCAGGGGTGCAGGACCCACATACACTGACCCTCACTGGGGTACGTGACCCTCACTGGGGTGTACAGGTCCACACACACCACTGGGGCTGGTCCCACACACACTGAACACTGGTGTTACAGGTCCCAGCACACACTGACTGGGACTGGGGTACGGGTCCCACACACACTGACCCTCACTGGGGTACGGGTCCCACACACACACACACACACACACTGACCCTCACTGGGGTACGGGTTCCACACACACACACACACACACACACACTGACCCTCACTGGTGTACAGGTCCCACAAACACTGACCCTCACTGGGGTACGGGTCCCACACACACACTGACCCTCACTGGGGTACGGGTCTCACACACACTGACCCTCACTGGGGTACGGGTCCCACACACACACACACACACACACACTGACCCTCACTGGGGTACGGGTTCTCTCACTCAGAAGGGGCAGCGATATATCTAGACAAACCAGCAAATATAAACTGAGAAATAACCAAAAACCAATATTGTCTATTTTTCAATCAGCCAACTTCCCCTTTGGGTGCTCAACATTTAGTGTTCCTGTGTCAGGCCCCGACAGGCTTATATAAATAACTCCACATGATTTCAGCACACACACCTTCCCCAACCAAACATATCAGTTGCCCTGTTGTGTGGTCTGCAGAGGAAACAAGCTTAAAGACTGCCTGCTCACGTTGTTGTTCAGGGGGTTAGCTTTGCACAAATTAGCCACTGCGCTTCCTACCTGAAGCAAGTAGTTTCTTTTGTCTCTGGTGACTGACGGAAGTGCCTGGGTGATACTGTAGAACGGCCCGAGACAGCAGCAAGCGGCTGGTGGGATCAGCAATGGCAACACCAGGCTGGTAACTCATTCTGAAACCCCTCCAACTGTTCAGTGCCACCTCTTTAACAGAGTGGCCAAGCTTTTACTCTGCGACCAGGCTCGTGTTCATGAGTTTGGAGTGGCACGGTGGCGCAGCGGTAGAGTTGCAGTCTTTTAGTGCCAGAGACCCGGGGTCGATCCCGACAACGGGCGCTGTCTGTACGGAGTTTGTACGTTCTCCTCGTGACATGCGTGGGATTTCTTCGGGATTTCTAGTTTCCTCCCGCACTCCAAAGACGTATAGGTTTGTAGGTTAATTGGCTTTGTATAATTGAACAATTGCCCCTGGGGTGTGTGTGTGGGATAGTGTTAATGTGCGGGGTACGTTGGTCGACGCGGACCCTGTGGGTCAAAGGGCCCATTTCCGTGCTCTTTAGAATAAACTACACCCTCACCCATCCACCCCATCTACTGTCTGCTCTCCCACTGTTTCTAGCATTGACTCAGAGACCTCGTTTGTCATTTTGATCTTGGTTTCAGCATACGACAGTTGAGAAAACAGTTCCAAAATGAGTTTGCAGCTAAATGGCAGTTGATCTCACATCGAGGTAGGTGTCGGCATTACCAGGTGAAACACTCGTGCACACAAGATCGGATCACACCCGACAAGTCAATGTCATTCATCCAGATGTTTGGAACATCAGCAAGGGACAGGGGAGATGTCACAGGGAGAGATGGTGATCTCGTGAGTTCAACACCTCACAAGACCGTGTGGGTCTCCAATCGTGCCCTCACCAATGCAGGAACCTCCTCAGTGTGCAGGGACTGGCCGATCAGCTCACCGGCCATGCTTCACTGTGAGCACCAGGTCCTGCCCGCTTGTGTGATAGAAACATAGAAAATAGGTGCAGGGGGAGGCATAGTGCATAGTGCAGGAAATATCTGTCATGGAGGAAATGACATATTCTCTAAGAGTGAAAGAAGACGAGTTTAACAGAAAATGGAAAAAATGGATTAGGTATAGAAATAAAGACATCAACACTGTATAATTTTATAGACAATAATGTAAGTTATTGGAAAATGTTTTAACATGAAAATAGTTCTGTATACGGCATCATTAATTGTAAACTGAACCCCCCGCTACACTGTTGTACGTTTCGTTGTTATATTTGTGTTTTATTTGTGCATACATAAAAGCAATAAAAACTAAAGTGGAATGCAGGAGGAGGCCATTCGGCCCTTCGAGCCAGCACCGCCATTCATTGTGATCATGGCTGATCGTCCCCTATCAATAACCCGTGCCTGCCTTCTCCCCATCTCCCTTGACTCCACCAGCCCCTACAGCTCTATCCAACTCTCTCTTAAATCCATCCAGTGATTTGGCCTCCACTGCCCTCTGTGGCAGGGAATTCCACAAATTGACAACTCTCTGGGTGAAAAAGTTCTTTTCTCACCTCAGTCTTAAATGGCCTCCCCTTCATTCTAAGACTGTGGCCCCTGGCTCTGGACTCGGTGCTAGATAACCTCCTTAACCATGGTGCCGCTGTATCAACATCAAGGTGCTCTGAACGCAGCTCACAAGTGCATCGCGTTATCTTTGCAAGTCTCAGGACAGGCCCCTGATTCCCCCTCCCCAGAGTACGAGGACAAGCTACAGGGAGGGAGGAAGGAATGAAGGGAAGAGTAATCCTCCTCTCTGCTTTGCATCACCCTTTCTCGCATCTGAAAAAGGGACTCGACCCGAAGCGTCACCTAGTCCTTTTCCCCGGAGACGCTGAGCATTTTGTGTCCATCTTCGGTGTGAGCCGGCAGCTGCAGTTCCTTCCTACACGGAGATCTCATTCCTCGCTCATGTTCCCCCAACCCATTAACCTCTGGTTAATGTTCTATGCAGCCAGGGTGGAGGGGATAATTGACTCCTGTCTCTGGATTAAACATTGCAGAGGCCTCTCGACTCTCGCTCGACTTCTCAGAGGCCTCTCGACCCTACACCTCGCTCGACTTCAAACGGTGTCCGCCCCCCCCCCCCCCCCCCCCCCCCCCCCCCCCCCCGAATACTGTCACGTTCAAATGAAATGTAAACAACTCTTGGCTGCTGGCTTCACTCCTCCCCTGCAGAGGCTCGGTGAAGCATGACAAAGGTCTGCGGTCCACTGTCTGATCTCTGGGCTGTGCCAAATCACCACTGGGTGAGTAGGCAGCCTCTACAACCAACCGCAGTCTCACCCCCACAATGGGCGGCACGGTGGTACAGCGGTAGAACTACAGCGCCAGAGGCCCCGGTTCGATCCCGGCTGTGGGTGTGCTGTCTGCACGGAGTTTGTACGGAGTTTATTTTCGCCCCGTGACCCGCGTGGGTTCCCTCCCACACTCCAAAGACGTACAGGTTTGTAGGTCAATTGGCTCGGTATAAACGTACAGTTGTCCCCTGTGTGTGTAGGGTGTGTGGGGATCGCAGGTCGGCACGGAAACGGTGGGCCCTAGGCCCTGTTTCAGCCATAAACTAAATTAAACTGAATCACAAGAGGTGACGAGGCCCAGCTCCAGCTGTTGTCCTGTAACTCCCATCAATGTTCATGGTGAGAACACTCAACTCTTTGGGACAGGAGGCTAAGGTTCCAAGATGCTCACAGGAGAGCTGCCAGCTTTGAAGTTGGAGGTGTAAGGTAACTGCAGGTGCTGGAATCTTGAGCAAAACACCTAGTGCTGGGGGAGCTCGGCGGGTCAGGCAGCATCTGTGGAGGGAATGGACAGGCAGCGTTTTGGGTCGGGAAGCTTCTTCAAACTGGAAGAGAGAGGTGGGGGCGGGACACAGCCTGGCAAGTGATAGGTGGATACAGGGGAGGAGGCTGACGAAGGCTGGAAGTGAAAAGGAAACAAAAGGGGTCTCACAACGTCTCAAACAGGTACATGGATAGGACAGGTTTAGAGGGATATGGGCCAAATGCAGGCAGGTGGGACTGGTGTGGATGGGCATGTTGGTCGGGCAACTTGGGCTGAAGGGCCTGTTTCCACGCTGTATCACTCTATGACTCTCTGAGATAAGGTGAGAAGAGGAGTGTACTAGTTGGCTAGTGTAGCTGGGACATGTTGGCCGGTGTGGGCAAGTTGGGCCGAAGGGCCTGTTTCCATGCTGTATCACTATGAGTGATGTAGGGGGGGGGGGTGGAGGGCGAAAGGGTGGGGGGGAGAAAGGCGGAAGTAAAGCTTTCAAACTGAGTTGACACTCCTTGTCCTCTTGCTCTGGTCCATGAGGCCACTGGAAACAGTTTTTTCCACTCAATAAAATGTTTCCTTAAACTTCACCTTCTCTCATTCATAGGGGAAAGGTCTCTTGATAGAAATCCCTCGACCCTGGCCACACTCTGGTACGCATTCTCCTTGTAAAGCCCTTCTGCATCCTCTCCAAGGCCTTGACATCCAATGCCTAGAATCGGACCCCTGTGCCTGGTGCAGCCCACGGCTTGTGCGGAGCTCAGCCTGTTCTGTGGCCAGCAATACCCAGCTGTACGCACCCGGGAGGTACAAACAGCAACTGAAGTCACAAATGTTTCTCACTCCCTGTGTTTCTTTCTCTTACTCACTCTCACTGCCCTCTTAATCCAAATGTCTTCCCCTCACTCCAGTTCTCTCTCTCTCTCACTATCCATCATTTAATAAGCCTACCCCTATCTCTCTCTCTTTTCCACTTTCATTCCGTCCAATTCTCTTTCTCACTCACACTTTCCATCCATTTGAACGTATCTGCCCTTCTCATTCCCTCTTCCTGTTGCGTGTGCATCTTTCTCCCTCTCCCTTCCTCCCTCCCTCTCGCTCCCTTTTACCGACCATCTAGAACATGGAACATTAAACATGACAGCACAGGCTTGGAACAGGCCCTTTGGCCCACAACGTCCATGCCCGAACATGGTGCCAAGTTAAAGTAATTTCCACTGGATACACGTGACCCACCTCCCTCCATTCGCCGCCCATCCATTGCCCATTTAAAAGCCTCTAAAATGTCACTACCGCATCTGCTCCCGCCACCAACCCGCCATTCTCTGTGCGGAAATCTTTTAAGCTTTTCTCCTCTCATCTCAACGCGATGCTCTTCAGTGTTTGACATTTGCACCCTGGGCTATTGCTGGCTGCGGACAAGGCGATAGTGAGGTGATACAAACGGTGAAACCGGGCAAAGCCAGTCATCGGCTGCAAGTGCCACAGAACGGCTGATGTTGGTGAGCGGTATTGTAGGAATTAGTAGTGAACAGTTTGGGGTGCCCCCACCCTACCTCCGAGGGACCTGTGGGCTAATATTGCAGCAGCATTTGTGCAGGGATGGGCAACACAGTCTGCTCTGCTCCACCACATCAACATATCGTGCTGGCGAGGGTGAGACGGAGCGTGCGAGCGCATGAAAAAAGAGAGAGAGAGGGTGTGAGAGTGAAGGGGAGGGGAAAGATTCTGCGAGTGAGTGCATGAGAAAGAGAGAGTGTAATCCTGTGTGGGTAGACAAAAATGCTGGAGGAACTCAGCAGGTGCGGCAGCATCTATGGAGCGAAGGAGATAGGCAACGTTACATTAGTGAATGGGAAGTTATGTCGGAGTCGAGGGAGGGGGGGTTTGGAGTGAGAGAGAGAGAGAGAGAGAGAGAGAGAGGAGTAGCATCTGCAAAACCCATTACTGTTTAACCTAATTCCCATCTTTCTTTCTTCCAACTTAGGCTGGAGTATGATCCAATTTCCAAATGTTTTTTTCTTTTTTTGCTTGGGCCCTGGTTCTGCTAAAGTACAAGAAAGGATGAGAGGGATATGCAGCAAAAATCAAAAAAATGACAGAGAGGGACTGGAACAGCAAAGGAGAACATGACAGACGCGTGGTCTGTCTCTGGGGAGAAGGCAGGATCGGGGTACTGATTGGGGACGATCAGCCATAATCACATTGAATGGCGGTGCTGGCTCGAAGGGCCGAATGGCCTACTCCTGTACCTATTGTCTATTGTCTGATACATAGTCACATGGTAGGAGTGAATGGAAAGGAAATGAGAGAGAGAAATGGAAAATGAGATAAAGAAAGAAGCCCATAGATAAGATGAGATGGTGAAGATGGGAAAGAGAGATAGACAGGGGAATGGGATAATGGATCAAATACCCTTCACAACTATGGCGATCTTCACTCACTCCCTCTCTTTCTCCATCGCTATTTCATCGCGCTTTCTAATTGGGAAGAGAGTGTGTGTGGGGCTGGGCCCAAGCCTGGGTCATCCCAGGAGACAGACAGATGCAAGAGGCCATTTGCCAAGGTGCTTCACTGCATAATCCTGCTTGCTGTTAAACCAACTATCAGCATATCGAGGGCTGGAATGCAATCCAACATTTTTTTTTCTCTTCTTGTATTAAGGAAACTTTTCTTTCCATCATTTATCTCCGCCCCTCTTACTTTTTTATTGGGGGGGGGGGGGGGGGGGAGAGTGGAAGAGGGGAGTGGGGGGAGATGGAGAAAGAAAATGGAGGGATCTAATTCGAATGTGCGTCCATCTGTGCCTGTATTGTAGCTCAGGGAAGAACAGTTAAAGCAAGTGAGACGTCCTCAGAAGGCCTCAGACGCGGTGATTAGTCACACAGTATTAATCTGAGACCTAACAATAGGCCTCAAAGTCCGACCGAACTCCAGCTGTCAGCCAGTGAAAGAAAGGAAAGAAAACAGATTGAGAGATTGGAGCGTTGGGGGCGATTTCTGCAGAGTGGCGTGGCTTGGCTTTCAGTCATTGAAAGAAGCGCTTGGGCCCTTTGTCTGGTAATTGCTCATGGGCCCTGAGTTTGGTGGATGTGAGAGGGAGAGAGGGAGGCTGCGTGTGTGTGTGGAGGCTGGAGCAACACAATGCACAATCCACAGCCAACAGATGGCACAACCTGCCTCCGGGAGGGGGGACGGAATCAAAATGTTTGTAGATCCACAAGTGTTGTTTGCTACCGGTCTCTTTGAGGCCCAGTGTGTCGTCCCCATTACTCCCTTCATTACCCCCCCCCCCCCCCACCTCGTCCCCTCCCCTGAGCTCATTCCTTCTGTTTCATGGAAACATCCACAGCTTTTAATTTTACACACAATCAAATGTTATTGCAGAGCAACAGGTCACAAGGCCTAACTGGCCTTTGCTGGTGTTTATACCCTACACTAGTAGAAACATAGAAAATAGGTGCAGGAGGAGGCCATTTGTCCCTACAAGCCAGCACCGCCATTCATTGTGATCATGGCTGATCGTCCCCTATCAATAACCCGTGCCTGCCTTCTCCCCATCTCCCTTGACTCCACTAGCCCCTAATGTTCTATCTAACTCTCTGTTAAATTCATGGTAGTCCTGGGCTCCTAAACCCGGCAGTGTATTCCATTCTCTCTATCTGTCTTGTATCCCTTTAATTTAAGTGCCTGAGCTATAGGGAGAGGTTTTCCACCAAAGGTTCATCGAGGTAACTCATTAACACATCTAATGATAGGTTTCACCCTCTCTGAGCCCACAACCCTAACATAAATCTATTTACCCTCTGACATCCTCTGAGATGTATCTTAATTCTCCGTGTTAAAATTAAGAGAGGTTTACTTTAGTTTTGTTCTTAGAGATACAGTGCGGAAACAGGCCCTTCAGCCCACCAGGTCCGTGCCGACCAGCGCTGCCTGGCGCTATCCTGCACACTCAGGACGATTTACAAATGTTACCAAAACCAATCAACATACAAGCCTGCATGTCTTTGGAGTGTGGGAGGAAACCAGAGCGCCGGGGGGAAACCCACGCAGCCACGGGACAAACGTAGAAACTCTGTTCAGAGAGCACCCAGAGTCAGAATCTATCCCGAGGTCTCTGGAGCCGTAAAAGCCGCAGCCACTCTCCCGCTGCGCCACCGTGCTGAAGTGTGGAGATAGGGTACGCGGTCAGCATCTTTTTTCCCCCAGGATAGAAAAATCTACTAATAGAGGGCGCAGCTTTAAAGTGAGAGATGCAAAGTTTCAGGGTGATGTGCCGGGCTACTTTTTTACAGAGAGGGTGGTGGGTGCCTGCATCGTGCTGTCGAGGTTGGTGGTGGACGCAGATGTGACAGTGACATTTAGCACGCTTTTGCAATAGCACACGAGGATGCAGGGAGTGGGGACAACTGGCTTACGTGCAGATAGTAAGAGATGATCTTGGCATCATGTTTGCCACTGACCTGGTTGGCCAAGGGGCCTGTTCTTGTGCTATACTGCAAAGACCCTTTAGCGGAGCAAGATAGACCACTCCTTCTAAATGCAACGGGCTGACGTGTAGTACGCAACGGAGCGGAACGTGGGCCTTTTTTTCATACATTTCAGTAACCCTGCCCGACCCGACCTGACCCGACCCGACTCGCAGTGTAATCAATGTTGCGGGGGAACAGTTTGTGTTAATAAATTATAGAAACATAGAAAATGGGTGCAGGAGTAGGCCATTCGGCCCTTCGAACCTGCACCGCCATTCAATATGATCATGGCTGATCATCCAACTCAGTATCCCGTACCTGCCTTCTCTCCATACTCCCTGATCCCTTTAGCCACAAGGGCCACATCTAACTCCCTCTTAAATATAGCAATTGTAAAAATTATAATTCTGAAAATGAGGAGAAGATTTTTACCAAGGAACTTTTATTTTTACGCGGATGTTTCCGTAACCGGCTTCCGTCTCCGCGCTAGTATCCTTGCTCCGCTACGGGATCTTTAGTGCGGAGACGGGAGCCGGTTACGGAAATGGGGCAGAAAATGACCCACCAATCTGCCCACGACCGCACTACGTGTTTTTCGTCGAGTGGTCTACCTTGCTCGCTGTAGGATCTTTGCTATACTGTTCCATGTTCTATTGCAGTTCCTGCATCTAGTGCTTTACCACCAGAGGTGATGTCTTGGAGATGAAATGTTAAACTGACACCCTGGCAGCTCATGCAAGTGGTTGTAAAAGATCACGCAACTCTGTTTGAAATACAGTTGCGTTCTCACCTATATTTATCTCTCAAACATCATCACTAAGCAAATGTTTCTGGAAATAAATGTGTTTCTATTTGGGGGTTAGCTTGCGGTATGAAAACCGGCCGGTGTGATTTATTTTCTAAAAAAGAGACAACACTTCAGACTTGTTCCCACAAGTCTTAAATACTTTGGAAATCCTGAGGTCAGGAAAGCCTATAACAGTGGACCACAGGAACACGATTTAGAACATTACGGCACATGTATGTAGGAAGGAACTGCAGATGCTAGTTTGCACCGAAGATAGACAAAATGCTGGAGTAACTCAGCAGGACAGGCAGCCTCTCTGGAGAGGATGTGGAGTTGGTTGGTAGCACTAAGTTCCTGGGGGTGCAGATCACTAACGGTCTGACCTGGTCAAATAACATCACATCAACAGTTAAGAGAGCGCAGTAGCGGTTGCACTTTCTGCGCCGGATGAGAAGAGCTCACCGCCCGCATCCCGTCCTCACCACTTTCTACAGGGGCACCATAGAGAGTATTCTGACCAGCTGCATCTCTGTCTGGTTTGGGGACTGCAAAGCCTCCGACTGGAAGTCCGTGCAGAGAGTGGTGAGAACGGCTGAAAAAAATCATCGGGACTTCTCTCCCCTCAATCGGGGATATTGCGACCAAACGCTGCGTGTCTAAGGCCAGCAGCAAAGGACCCCACACATCTCCATCACGGACTGTTCACTCTGCTGCCCTCGTGCAAAAAAGATATCGTAGCATAAGGAGCAGAACATCAAGGTTCTGCAACAGCTTCTCCCCACGAGCCATCAGACTCCTGAATGCCATGTAATGGGCTGCCACCGTTGTCTATTTATCCTTTTATCCATTTTATCCTTTTATCCATTGTATCCATTTTATCCTTCTGTTTGTTATCGCGTTGCATGGGGAGCCAAATGCAACGGAATCTCGTTTGGAATTGCATATATCGATGTATTTCTAAATGACAATAAAGTTTGTTTGACTTTGAATTCCATAAATTCACAACTCTCTGGGTTTCGGCCCGAAACGCTGCCTATTTCCTTCGCTCCATAGATGCTGCCGCACCCGCTGAGTTTCTCCAGCACTTTTGTCTACCTTCGATTTTCCAGCATCTGCAGTTCCTTCTTAAACACTGCATACCACCTCCCCAGCATTACACTGTGTGGTGGGAGGGGGTGAATGGTGTTTCAAAGAGGGATTAAGCAAATTGGGCCGATGAACTCTAGAATTTAAAAGAATGAGAGAAGGTTTTATTGAAATACCAATTTTCTTCCAGGTTTTTGACATGGTGGATGCAGGGATGTTTTTTTCCCCTTGGCTCCGGTGTTTCAAACCTGGAGACAATCGCAAAATAAGGGGCCGGCTAAAAGGTGGGGCTTTCGGATCCTGCATCAAAGAGAGCTGTGGAGGGGAGACTGTGCGTGTGTGTGTGTGTGTGTGTGTGTGTGTGTGTGTGTGTGTGTGTGTGTGTGTGTGTGTGTGTGTGCGCGCGCGCGCGTGTGGTGTGTGTGTGTGTGTGCGCGTGTGGGGTATGTGTGTGTGTGTGCGCGCGCGTGTGGTGTGTGTGTGTGTGCGCGTGTGGGGTATGTGTGTGTGTGTGTGTGTATGTGCGTGCGCGTGTGGGGTATGTGTGTGTGTGCGCGCGTGTGGGGTATGTGTGTGTGTGTATGTGTGTGCGCGTGTGGGGTGTGTGTGTGTGCGTGCGCATGTGGGGTATATGTGTGTGTGCGTGCGGGGTATGTGTGTGTGTGTGTGTGTGTGTGTGTGTGTGTGTGTGTGTGTGTGTGTGGGGTGTGTGTGTGTGTGGGGTGTGTGTGTGTGTGTGTGTGTGTGTGTGTGTGTGTGTGTGGGGGGTATGTGTGTGTGTGTGCGCGCGTGTGGGGTATGTGTGTGTGTGTGTGTGTGTGTGTGTGTGTGTGGGGTGTGTGTGTATGTGCGTGCGCGTGTGGGGTATGTGTGTGTGTGCGCGCGTGTGGGGTATGTGTGTGTGTGTATGTGTGCGCGTGTGGGGTGTGTGTGTGCGTGCGCATGTGGGGTATGTGTGTGTGTGCGTGCGGGGTATGTGTGTGTGTGTGTGTGTGTGTGTGTGTGTGTGTGTGTGTGTGTGTGTGGGGTGTGTGTGTGGGGTGTGTGTGTGTGTGTGTGTGTGTGTGTGTGTGTGTGTGTGTGTGTGTGTGTGTGTGTGTGGTATGTGTGTGTGTGTGCGCGCGTGTGGGGTATGTGTGTGTGTGTGTGTGTGTGTGTGTGGGGTGTGTGTGTGTGTGTGTGTGTGTGGGGTATGTGTGCGCGCGTGTGGGGTATGTGTGTGTGTGTGTGTGGGGTATGTGTGTGTGTGTGCGCGCGTGTGGGGTATGTGTGTGTGTGTGTGTGTGTGTGTGTGTGTGTGTGTGCGCGTGTGGGGTGTGTGTGTGTGTGTGTGTGTGTGGGGTGTGTGTGTGTGTGTGTGTGTGTGTGGTATGTGTGTGTGTGTGCGCGCGTGTGGGGTATGTGTGTGTGTGTGTGTGTGTGTGTGTGCGCGTGTGGGGTGTGTGTGTGTGTGTGTGTGTGGGGGGGGGGGCAGGGAGCAGACATCAACTTCACTAGCTGAGGTTGAGAACATGAACACTCTAAACACTCCAGGTTTAGATAATTAAATGGCAACAGGGAAGTAACAGCTCTACAGATGTAGGAAGGAACTGCAGATGTTGATTTGGACTGACGATAGACACAAAGTGTTGGAGTAACTCAGCGGGTGTGGCAGCAGACCTGAAACCTCACCCGTCCTTTTTTCTCCAGGGATGCCGCCTGACCCACTGAGTTACTACTCCAGCAGTTTGTGTATCCGATACATGGCGTCGAAGCAGCTGACAGTGAGACGTCACCTTTCCCCTCACATTCCTCCCAGAAAAATGGAATGGAGGAGGGATAGGAAAGTTTAAGTTCACAGTTTAAGGATAAGGGAGAATCTTTTAGGACCGAGATGAGAAAATCATTTTTCACACAGAGAGTGATGAGTCTCTGGAATTGTCTGCCACAGAAGGTAGTTATGGCCAGTTCATTGGCTATATTTAAGAGGGAGTTAGATGTGGCCCTTGTGGCTAAAGGGATCAGGGGGTATGGAGAGAAGGCAGGTACGGGATACTGAGCAGGCTCGAAGGGTCGAACGGCCTACTCCTGCACCTATTTTCTATGTTTCTATGAAAGGGAGGGGGTGAAGACTGGGGAAGGGAGAGGGAAGAGAAACAGGTGGGTGATAGAAGGAAAGATAGACCACACCAAGCAAACCAGTAGGATTCGATCAACACAGTCATTGTAAATAGTGTAGATTGATACTCACAGACAAACCACAGTACCATTGGGATTCCGGCTACAACTGCCTTCATTCTGGCAGTTTTCCGAGGGGTTGTAGCAATTCAAACCTGAGGGAGAGGGAGGGAGGGAGAGAGAGAGAAAATTAATTAGCAGTTTACAAGTAATGTCTTCCTGGACTGATTTTCCCAGCTGATACACTGACCATGTAATGAGTTGGTGCTTACTTATTCTGCAATTGACACAGTGTTCAACAAAGCCTGTCTGAGTCATTGAAAAATAACTTTTCCGATTGAGTGAATGTACAAAATATAATTTATTTTATGGGTCTGAGAATTGCGTACACATCAGCTTTCATTTCAGGTGAAGAAGGTGTTTTTAGTCAATTATTTTAAGATACACTGGGGTACGGGTCCCACACACACACACTGTCCCTCACTGGGGTACGGGTCCCACACACACACACTGACCCTCACTGGGGTACGGGTCCCACACACACACACTGACCCTCACTGGGGTACGGGTCCCACACACACACACTGATCCTCACTGGGGTACAGGTCCCACACACACACACACACTGACCCTCACTGGGGTACGGGTCCCACACACACACTGACCCTCACTGGGGTACGGGTCCCACACACACACACACACACACACACACACACTGACCCTCACTGGGGTACAGGTCCCACACACACACACACACACACACTGACCCTCACTGGGGTACGGGTCCCACACACACACACACACACACACACACACACTGACCCTCACTGGGGTACGGGTCCCACACACACACACACTGACCCTCACTGGGGTACAGGTCCCACACACACACACACACACTGACCCTCACTGGGGTACGGGTCCCCCACACACACACACACACTGACCCTCACTGGGGTAGATGTTTAGAGGTACAGCAGAGAAACAGGCCGTTTGGCCCACCGATTCCATGCTGACAATTAATCACCGTTCACACTAGTTCTATGTTATCCCACTCTCACATCCACTCCCTAAACAAATCTACACTGGCTAATTAACCTTCAAATCCGCACATTGTTGGGACGTGGGAGGAAACCGGAGCATCCGGAGGAAACCCAGCCGTCACAGGGAGGCCTCGGAATTAAAGGCCGCTCTTTTAGAAAGGAGGTGAGGAGGAACTTCTTTAGTCAGAGGGCAGTTAATCTGTGGAACTTCACTGCCACAGGGGGCTGTGGAGGCCAAGTCAGTGGATATTTTTAAGGCAGCGATCTAATCAAATTCTTGATTAGAACGGGTGTGGGGAGAAGGCAGAAAAATGGGAGTAGGAGGCCATGGGAGATCAGCCATGATTGAATGGCAGAGTAGAGTTGATGTTTAGCTCCAACGCCATCCCTAGGTTTAGCCCCAACGCCATCATAAAATTTGCCGACGACACCACGGTGGTGGACTGATCAGCGATAACGACGAGTCAGCCTACAGGGAGGAGGTCCAGCACCTGACAACCTGGTGTGCCAATAACAACCTCGTCCTCAACTCCCAAAAGACGAAGGAGATCATTGTCGACTTCAGGAAGAACAGAGGGGGCAGACACACCCCCATCCATATAAACGGGACTGAGGTGGAGCGGGTCTCCAACTACAAATTCCTCGGGTACACATCTCGGAGGATCTGTCCTGGTCCCTCAACACCTCCAAGCTGATCAAAAAGGCGCAGCAGCGCCTTTACTTCCTGAGGAGGCTCAAAAAAGCCCAACTGTCCCACCCTGATCCTGACCAACTTCTACCGCTGTACCATCGAAAGCATCCTGACCACCTGCTTTACGGTCTGGTACAGCAGTTGCACCGTGGCAGGAAGCACTACAACGGGTGGTGAAAACCGCCCAGCACATCATCGGTGCCCCCGCTCCCTGCATGGATGCCCTCCCACCGGAAAACGGTGTCTGAGACCGGCGGGAAGATCAGCAAGGACCCCTCCCACCCTAACCATGGACTGTTTGCCCTCCTACCATCGGGGAGGCGGTACAGGAGCCTCAGGTCCCGCACCAGCAGGATGAGGAGTAGCTTCTACAATAACACCATCGCACTGCTGAACTCGGAGTCCCGCCGATAGATTCCCACATCTGTATTTATTTATCTGTATTTATCTAAACATTGCTATCACTACGTACTGACACTAAACTGCATTTCGTTGTACCCATACTTGTATCTGTGCAATGACATTAAATTTGAATTGAATTGAATTGATGGGCCGAATGGCCTAATTCCTCTCCTATCACCTGTGAACTCGTGAGAATGTGCAAACTCCTGAAAGGCACAGACAGCACCCCTTGAGTTCAGGACTGAACCCGGTTCTTTGGCTCTGTCAGCTGTGGCAGTGTCTGTGGGTTCCCGGTTTCAGCTCGGGAGGGAGGGAGGGAGTATGTGTGGGGCGGGGAGAGGAAGCAGGAAGAGTGGGTGTAATCCCTTTGAGCTAACGTTGAAAGTTTGGCGCACTCCTCCTCCACAGCAAGCAGGGTGTCCCAGGCGAGGGGTGAGTTTGCTGGCCTGGAGGCACTCGGCCGTCTGTGGGTTCTCCTCTGCTGAAGGCACCTGGCCCTGCGGCTGTGTGTGTGAAGTACTCGCCACGGAGAGCCCTTGGAGAGCAAGCAGCAAGTTCAGTAACACAGTCTGCGCTCTGTGCGTGGGAACAAGCAACAGCTGTGGAGCAGGGCTCTGTATCCCGAACAAAGGCAGGGAGAGACAGAGTGAGAGAGGGAGAGAGGGAGGGAACTATCAGGCTCACTCCCTGCCTGCCCTGCCCTGCCGCACACTCCCCGCTTTTGCCCAGCGCCCTCCCGCTCCCTGCTCTTGGCACAGGTCCCACAGTCTGACTGGTTGCTCTCAGCATCACCAGGCACCACGCAGGTCTAGCCCGCGCCAGCGTGTGGCAACCGCAGCAAACTCTGGGCACTTGACATCGAGAGATAGGTCCCAGCCGGACGGGAGTTTGTCAGACCACAGAGGGGGCCGCTGCCTACACTCACACCTCACAGCCAGTCACCCACAAACAAACCCTGCCAGTCAATGCAATGGGAACTGCTGTTTGTCAAGCTGCAAAGGGTGCAGAGAAGGTTTTCAAGTGTTTTCAAGTGAGTTTATTGTCGTGTGTCCCTGATAGGACAATGACATTCTTGCTTTGCTTCAGCACACAGAACATAGTAGGCATTAACTACAAAACAGATCAGTGTGTCCATATAATCATTACATAAATACATACACACATGAATAAATAAACTGATAAAGTGCAAATAACAGATAACAGATAATGGGTTATTAATGATCAGAGTTTTGTCCAATGTCCGATTTACCCGGACATTGCCAGGTCTGGAGGGATGAGCGACAGGGAGCAGTTGAGCAGACCGGGTCCTCATCCCTTGGAGCGCTGGAGAATGAGGGGTGATCCTACTGAGGTGTATAAGATCATGAGAGTTTACCCAGAGTAGGGGAATCAAAAACCAGAGGACATAGGACAAGGTGAGGGGGGAAAAGATTTAAAAAGAACCTGAGCGACAACGTTTTTACACAAAGGGTGACAGGTGTCCGGAGTGAGCTGCTGGAGGAGGTAGTTGAGGCAGGTGCTATCCCAACATTTAAGAAACATTTAGACAGGTACGTGGATAGGACAGGTTTAGAGGAAAATGGGCTGTGCGGGCAGGTGGAACTAGTGTAGTCTGGGCATGTTGGTCAGCATTGGCAAGTTGGGCCGAAGGGCTGTTTCCACGCTGCATGGCTCTAATTGAGGAATCGCCCCTAAACACTGAGGGAGATAAAAGTCTTACATTTCCACGGGGTGGAAACAGGCCGTTTGGCCCAACTTGCCCACCGCGTCCACACCAACCAGCGATCACTCCGGACACTAACACTATCCTACACACCAGGGATCATTTCCAATCTTTACCAAAGACAATTCACATATTAAGCCAATTGCACTGATTTGGAGTCTGGGTGGAAACAGAAGGACTCGGAGAAAACCCACGCGGTCGTACAAACTCTGCACAGAAAGCAGCCAGAGTCAGCATCCGTAGGTCAGGATCGAACCCGGGTCTCTAGCGCTGTAAGGCGGCAACTCTACCGCTGTGCCACCGCGCCAAGCCAAGGCATTAAGGGACTTGGTGACAGCGGAGTCAGGGGATATGAGGCGAAGGCAGGATGATCAGCCATGATGAATGGCGGTGCTGGCTCGAAGGGCCGAATGGCCTACTCCTGCACCTGTTGTCTATTGCCTATTGTCTTGACAGGGTAAAATAAGTCTCCATTTTTGAGGGGCACAAACTGAAGCCAGAAGCAACACTGAGGATGATGCATGTGTGGAAGAAAGGACGAGGGCAGCACAGTGGAAGGTTCAATGCTAGCCTGGGGTACTGTGTATATCATCCTTGTGACCTTCCGTGTTTTCCCAATTGCCAGGTCCCTGCCACATCCCAAACATGTACGTTGATAGGTAAATGCCGCGGGGCTGGAAACGGGAAGTATCCTGAGCTAATTCTGCCACCACCATCATCTATTGCAACAAGCGATAGCTCCCACTGATTGTCACTGTGCACAGAGCCATTGCAACCAGTTCCAATGATCGAAGGTCGACACAAAACGCTGGAGTAACTCAGCGGGTCAGGCAGCATCTCTGGAGAGATGGAACGGGGTGACGTTTCAGGTCGAGACCCTTCTTCAGTTATGATGGTCAATCCATTAGCCGATTGATTCTGCGCAGGAATGATTGGGTTTACACATGTGGGGCCTGTATTCGCTGGAGTTTAGAAGAAAGAGGGGGGGGGGGGGGGGGCTCATTGAAATTTACCGAACATTGATAAGCCTGGATAGATTGGATGTGGAGAGGATTGTCATTATATGGTGATCAGAGATTCTTTGTCACACGCCTGATCTAAGGGCACTGAGACCGAGTCAGACCCTGCTGTGATTCACCCTGGGTCCTGGATTAGTGGAGCAACAAGTAACCATTAGCGCTGCTGGCTGGGGCTCAAGGGGAGGTGCCTCTACTATTTTGCCAGCCGCCAAACAGAGGGGGGGGGGGGGGGAGAACAATTTGGATGGCATTGTCCGCAGCTTAATCCACCGGGGAAGGAAGGGGTGGGCGAAGAGAGTTCGCCGGCTCCTGCAGCTGAGAAGATCACACAGAGCAGCGATCTTCGCCAAATAGAGGGGAAAGTCCCTCCTCGCTCAACACACGTTTTTCCATCTTAAACACTGAGGGTTGGTGATGTGCGGTGGCGGGGATTTGCCAGCGGGGGCTGACAGGCAGTCGCGGCCGTAAAACCCACTCGCCCTCCCCCTGCCCTGGGGTGTCAAAAGGGCGAGATCGGGTCGCCAACTCGTGTCTCCGGGAAAGCACACGCTGGCGTGCAGAGCAGAGCAGAGCAAAGCAAAGCAGAGCCCAGGCAGAGAAGAGCCCAGACAGAGCAGAGCAGAGCCCAGGCAGAGCCCAGACAGACCAGAGCAGAGCCCAGGCAGAGCCCAGACAGACCCAGACAGACCAGAGCAGAGCCCAGGCAGAGCCCAGACAGAGAAGAGCCCAGGCAGAGCCCGGGTGGGGGGAGGATGTCGTGACACACTCGGGCCGCGTGGGAGTAGCAACTATTAAAACAGCCAGCGCCACAGGAAAGGGGGGTTGGCCAAAAAAGTATAACACACACACACAAAACCTGATGGCCAGCGGTTCCGGAGTGAAGTGTGCCGGCCTGGGACCCACAAGCCTGGTGTCAGAACACAGAGAGAGAGAGAGAGAGAGAGAGAGAGAGACTGGGATAACTGCTTTAAGGGATCTCAATCTCCTTACTCTACATCTCTGCACACACAACCAATTTAGTTCAGAGATACTGCGCGGAAACAGGCCCTTCGGCCCACAGAGTCCGCACCTACCAGCGATTCCCGCGCCCTAACACCACAGGGGATAGTTTCACATTCATACCAAGCCAAATGACCTACAGTCATGTACTCATTTGTATAGAAACACTAATAAGAAGGGCTGGAATAACTCAGCCGGTATCTCCGGAGAACGCGGAGAGAGAGAGGTATTTATAAAGAGCCCTTTTCATCAAGTTAAAAAACACTCGACAACAACCCAAACACGACCTTAGCCACCAAAGGGTCTGAAGAATGGTCCTCTGTCCATTCACCCCAGAGATGCCCCGCCTGGCCGGCTGAGTTCCTCCAGCACTTTGTGTTTTGGACAAGATTCCCGCACCTGCAGTTCCCCGTGCCTCCGATGGGGATGTCGGCATTCAAGGAACTGCAGGTGCGGGAGTCCCGAGCGAAACACAAAGTGCTGGAGGAGCTGGGTGGCTCAGGCAGCGTCTGTGGAGGGAATGGACAGGCGGGGTTACCGGCTTGGACCCTTCTTCACACCGGGAGAAACTGACAACAATTTGGCTCGACAAAAAAAAACCTGTAAATGATAGAAATCTGAAAACCAAAGAGAAAATGCTTGAAAATCTTGGCAGGTCCATCCACCGATTCTGATTATTTTCATTGCCCCTTGTGTCTAGTTTCCAGTTGTGATGAAGGGACCCAGGCCTGAAACCTTGGCTGCTCCGCTTCCGCAGGTGCTGCCTGACCCATGGGCATTTTCTGTTACTCTTTTTAAAAAAAATTGACTGGAATATTTGAGGGAATGAAATGGAGGGGAGATAAGTCGAGGGAAGAGCTGGGTTTGGGGCGCTTGGTCAGATAAAGTCAGGGACGCAACGTGGAATTCGGGGAATGCTGAGAAGGGATGGGGGGGCCACAGAGGGGGTAACACTGAGGGGTGTTCCGGAGAGCGGGGGGGGGGGGGGGGGGGGGAGAGAATGGGAATGTGATGGAGCAGGAATGAAGTGAGGAGGACCACGGGCGAATGACACTTCGTGGGGGTGCAGAGTTTAGAGGAGCTGAGCTCATAGTGGTACGATTGCTCCCAGTCCTGGCACCGGCGGGTTGTGGGGGGGGGGGGGGGGGGCTGGGATGTGGGATTTCCCCTTAACCTGCGGATTATCTGGAAAGGGAGAAACTAGCCAGTCTGGATATTGGAGTGGGGTTGACATTTGGGGGAGGGGGGGGGTGGAAGGGGGGAGGGGGGTGGAAATTAATTCATACTCAAGATAGAGACGAAGGGTGGGGAGTTGGGGATAGGTTCAGATTGGAGGACGTTTTATAAATTAGTAAATTCTAGGAGCAGAATAAGGCCATTCGGTCCATCAGGTCTCCCGGGAGTAACGGCACCAGTGCGGCTGGGCACTTTAGCAATGGAACAGTGCGATCCCGACTATATGTCACTTTCTTCTCTCTGAGCTTTGCCCCTGTGTCTGGGCATTCATTCTGTGGAGAGTTCACGGGCCGGTGTAGTGGCGGGCGGGCGGGCGAGGAGGGAAGGGGTCTCCCAGAGTGGGTGTGGGGTTGGAGTGGAACTGAAACGATTTACCCAGTCCCTTTCCCGAATCGGAATGTGAGACCAGCTGATAACTTAACGGGACAACTGCATGCGGGAACGTGGACGCAAAATGCTGGAGTAACTCAGCGGGTCAGGCAGGCAACACCTCTGGGCGACGTCTCGGGTCGAGACCCTTCTTCAGACAGAGAGTCAGGGGGAGAGGGAGACTAGGGGTGTGGAAGGGTAAGGTGTGAAGACGACAGATCAAAGCAGACGGTGATCAAGGAAATGAAGAGCCTGAAGTTGTTCTCTTCACGGTCCCCCCCATCCCCCCCCCCCCCCCCCCCACTTTACTCCCCCACCCTCTCTCACTCCATCTCTCCCCCTCGGTTACTCCCAGCCACCACCCTGCACTCCGAGACGTTCATTCATAAGATAACAGCATCCTCGCCCCCTCTCTCTCTCTATCTCCCTCTCCCTCTCTCTCTGTCCCACTCACACGCGCGTAAAACGAGTCGCAGAGCGGATGTCATATCAAATGGAAACGACAAAGAACACACGCAAAAAACAAAGTCGCGAGGACTGTGTCCCTTTCAGAGTGTAAAAGGGGCTCGGACTGAGACCGCCGGCTGGGCGGCGAAAGCCCACACTTTAAGCAGCAAGGCACACGCGTTCCTCCCTCCCACCGCCTCTGCTCCTCCTGGGAAGCAACAAGTGGAAGGAAGCACTAAACTTGCCCCCAACTCACCGCCCATTAACCGAAACCGGTAGCTTTCTTCAACAAAACCAACCAACTCTGCCCCCCCCCCCCCGGCAGCTGCAGTCTTGTAGACAACTCACCTGATACCAGGACGGGCAGTGATATTACACACAGGGTCAGCACCAACATTCCTCCAGTCGAGATTCAAGAGAGATCCCCCTTTTTGTTCCTTCACTGCTCCTGTTTCTATCCCACCGTATATTTCTTCAAACAGATCATAAATCCACAGGGGGGGGGGGTCGTCTCCGGTTGGGGAGGGGGAGGTGGGGGGGAAGAGTCGAAGAACAGAGTTTCAAGCAAATGAAATAATTTTGTTTTCAAATCAAAGTAAATCCGAGGCAAGATGATGAGTGGTTGGCGGCGAGCTCGGGGTTTGAAATCAATGATCTTCTGATGGCTAGCGTCACTAGATGATGGATCCGCTCACAGACCTCACGCTCTGAACTTTTCTTTCTCGATAACCTGTAGCTGAGGATCCAGTCTCGGCTCTCAGTCCCCCTTCAGCTCGTCTCCCCAAAGCGGCAGAGGCTGAACTGAGATGGAAACAAAACGCTTCTCCGTCTCTCCCCCTGGTGGGCGGAGATTGGCTCTGTATTTGCATAAAGCTGCGAAGAAATCCTTTTCACCTCTCTCCCCCACTTCCCCCCTCCCTCCCTCTCCCTCTCCCTCTCCCTCTGGTTCTCCTTAGGTCAGGCTAATCTCAACTGGGTGCCGCTCCCCGGACCGAGGGCTCGCCCTGACACCACTAACCGTGGCCCTGTCCCCAACCAACCTCTCTGCAGACTCCACTTTCAAACCAGAACTCCCCAGGGGCCACACGAGAACAAGGGAGGGGAGGAGGGTCTGCAAAGATAGCAGGTAGACACAAACAGCCGGGGTAACTCAGCGGGACAGACAGCATCTCTGGTGACATTACGAGTCGAGCCCCTTCTTCAGACTGCAAAGATAGGGTGTAAAAATATATGTTTCTTTCAAGATAGGTGCAGAGTATGGCACTATTGAATGTGCAGTATACACAGTGAGAATGAATGAATTTTTGCACAGTCTGAAGAAGGGTCTCGACCCGAAACGTCGCCTATCTCCATCGCTCCTTCGATGCCGCTGCACCCGCTTAGTTTCTCCAGCCTTTTGTGTACCCTAAGAATTTTTGCACGGGTTTTGTTATGCGTATAAGCTTTTATTCTGAATAAACTTTGGTTTTGAAATGAAAAGTTTTCAAAAGTTTTCAAAAGTTTTCAACTGAAACATTTTAGCGTTTATTGGACTCTTGTTTTCCTGGTATTAAATGGTTATTTCATTTTTTTTTCCCCGGCGCACGATTGCCCGGGACAGGTAGATAAGATTTCAAAGCTGCCCGAGATTGCACCAGAGTAAATATAGACTTTTGACCTCCCCTTAAATCAGTTAATCACTTCTTCCTAAATCCCAAATACTGCCTGTTAAAATGAATGAAAAACCGTGCATCGGGCTGGGACTTCCTGTTGACAACGCCGTGTTTCAAAGTCACAAATGTGGGCTTGCATTTTGACACACAACGCGGAAAGTTTACAAGCCCTGGCCTCAAGGCATGTTGCAGTTGCCCAAGTGGCGAGGCAGCGCCTCCACACACAGGAGGCAGTCATTACAATGAGAATAAATAGCTCTTCGCAAGTCTTGCCGTTCTGACTCCTCTTGAGACGAAAATAAAAGGGATTGCAAAAGTTGTGCGATTCCCCCCCCCCCCCCCCCCACACACACACACAACAACAGACTGATGGTTGTGACACCTTGAGGTCATGTTTTCCTGAGTCTAAATTGGATTATACTAAGGACATGTTTGAGGAACTGCGATTTTTAGACAATGCTTTTCAATACACTTGGATGAACAAAATGCTTTCCAGTCAAGTATCTATTTTAAGGAGACACAAGGAGCTGCAGAATCTGGAATCGTGCGCAGAACGTATCTCTGAACTAAACTGAACTCAACACGGAGCGCTGGAGTAACTCAGTGACTCGACTGAGGCAAGAACTGTAGATGCTGGAACAGCACCTCATACTGCGCTTGGGTACCTTACGCCCCAACATTGACTTCTCGAACTTCAAAGAGCCCTTGCTTTCCCTCTCTCTCTCCACCCCTTGTCCCTTCTCCCACGTTTAGTGTTTTCTGAGTCATTGGTAACTGTCACTGTATGTCATGTTGTTACTTGTGGGCGGAGCACCAAGGCAAATTCCTTGTATGTGAATACTTGGCCAGTAAACGTACTTACTTACTTACTTATCTCAGTTCTCCCACCAGTCTTACTGTCTCCGACTGCATTCTATCCCTGCCCTCCCCACTCCCCTGACATCAGTCTTAAGAAGGGACTCCACCCGAAACGTCGCCCATGCCTTCTGTCCAGAGTTGCTGCTTGTCCCGCTGGGTTACTCCAGCTTTTTGTGTCAAACTCAGTGACTCAGGCAGCATCTCTGGAGGACATGGACAGGCAGTGCTTTGGGTCAGGACCCTGCAAACTGTGACTCAAGTACTGTGATGGAGGAAACACAGTATCCAATTAATACACAACGTTCCCAGAGCACCAACGTGTCGTTTTTCAGATACCCCGCTTTTAGTGCCATTTGTCCTGATATAATTTCCAAACTATCAGCAAATTTTTTTTTAGGGGCCTGTCCCACTTTCACGACCTAATTCACGACCTCTGCCGAGTTTGCCCTTGACTCATACTCGCAGCATGGTCGTCACGAGGTCGTAGGAGGTCGTGATGCTAGTCGTAGGTACTCGTCGCATCAAGTAGGTCGGGGCGTTTTTTCAACATGATGAAAAATGTCCACGAATAAAAAAGGTCGTGAATTAGGTCGTGAAAGTGGGACAGTCCCTTGTCCCTTTCTTCTCAAATTCTGACATTAGTATCTAGAGGGAAGGTGGGCCATTAACAACTTTAAGAACAAATGGGTACTGACAGAGCAGTATGCTCGACAGACCACTGCGAGCATCAGCCCAAGTGACTTGCCCGTATCTCTGAAGTGAGACCCAGCTCCTACCGATTGGGCACAAAGTGCTGGCGTAACTCAGCGGGACAGGCAGCATCTCTGGTGAGAAGGAATGGGTGACTCTCAGTCTCTCAGTCTTCACTGACTCTCAGTCTGAAGAAGGGTCTCGACCCGAAACGTCACCCATTCCTGCTCTCCAGGGATGCTGCCGGTCCCGCTGAGTTACTCCAGCTTTTTGTGTCTATCTTCAGTGTAAACCAGCATCTGCAGTTCCTTCCTACTCCTAACCGGAGGCGAGAGTGTGCGCCACTGAAACTCAGTTGACACAATCAGACGATTTTTTTATGAGGGCGAAGAAATTCCTTATGTAAATATTAAAACAAGGACAGGGTGTGATATTACAACGAGGGCCGGGTGTCGCATTTCACCCAGATCTCGTTATCCCACCCGCTAAACCCACTTGGAGTGAATATAGTCTGAGTAGGATGGAACTGCAGATGCTGGTTTACACGGAAGATGGACACAAAAATGCTGGAGTAACTCAACGGGACAGGCAGCATCTCTGGAGAGAAGGAATAGGTGATGTTTCGAGTCGAGACCCTTCTTCGGACTGAGAGTCGTGGGCTAGGGAAGCAGTTTACTGTCCGTGTAAACCAGCATTTATCTGCTGTACCTCCCCACACATTTCGTCTGCTCCACTGAGGTATGCCTGCTTTGAAAAAGTTCCCCTCTCTCCAACGAGAGTTCTGCAACGCCCTCTCTCGCTGCTTCCCACTCCCCTGACTCCCAATCCGAAGAAGGGTGTCGACGAAATGTCCCCAGTCCCAATTTTGTCGGAAATCTCTTCCTAAAATCTCCCAGCTTTCCAATCTTCAGTTACAACAGTTTGGTTTCTTGTCACGTGTACTGAGGTACAGTGAAAGGCTTTGGTTGCGAGCTATCCAGTCAGCAGAAAGACAACACACGGATACAGTTATTTACACTGCATAGACACATGATAAGGGAATAATGTTTAGTGCAAGGTAAAGCCAGCAAAGTCCGAGCAAGGGTAGTCCGTAGGTCAACAATGAGGTAGATAGTAGTTCAGCACTGCTCTCTGGATTGTGGTAGGATGGTTCAGTCGCCTGATAACAGCTGGGAAGAAACTACTCCTGAATCTGGAGGTGTGCGTTTTCACACTTCCGTACCTTTTGCCCGATGGGAGAGGGGAGAGGGGAGACGAGGGAGTGGCCGGGGTGAGACTGGTCCTTGATGATGCTGCTGGCCTTGCCGAGGCAGCGTGAGGTGTGGATGGAGCCAATGGAAGGGGGTTTGGTTTGTGTGATGGCCTGGGCCAAAGGTCTTATAGCGGATAGGATCTTTGGTCTGGGCAAATCTCTTGCGACTTCGCTGGACAGTCGCTGGCCCGTGTTTCACTGACCGCCACAACCACCCGCCCTCACCCTGGTGGTCGGCAGCTCCGCGCCAGCCTCTGCCCACTCTCCATCTGATTGCATGGAAATATCGCAACCACGAGAAAGTTGGGAATTAAAAGGAAATGAGTCACATCTTGATGGAGATCCCTGCTTTATGTTTGAGCCCCTTTTTTATCAGCAATAGCCTGCAAACGGGGCGGGCGTGAGGCAATGTTGTGGGACCCTCTCCAAGACAGACGTGACGTTCATCGTTTGACCTGTTTTTACAAAATGTTACATGGCCAGCTCGATATAGATTACAAGACCCACACCAAACCCAAACCAATTAGGAGCAGGCGAGGGCATTCGATGCAATTTGCGATTCCAGCTACCAAGACAGATGTGTACAGCAATCCGTTCTTCCTCCGCACAATGAAAGCAGTGAATAATCTCCACCCTTCAATAGTTACCCAGCCAGATACAACTACAGTTAAGGTCGCTCGTTCTTCCCACAAACCCTTTCTTTCTTAAGTCCTCCCTCCACCACCTCCAGTTTAAATTCCATTTGGAATATTTTGGAGGACCAGGATAACCAAGAACCAAGAACTCTCTCCCTCTCGTTCTTATTCTATCTTTTCTTTTTCTCCCTTTCTCATTTCACCGATCTGCCATTTTCTCGCCTCTTACGCGGCTCTCGGCCGCTTTGCTCGCCAATGTTCCCTTCTCTATGACGGTTCAAAACCAATTCTCGGCAGCAATTCTCGGACTGAGTTTAGTCCATGTGGTCTGTGACTTATTTTTTCCTATTAAAAAATTAACTTTATTTCAGATATATATATATATATATACACACACAAACACACATACATAGAGAGAATTTGCGCGCTTTTTGTATTATATATAGATAAGATAAATACCGCGCAAACGTACCCATATATTAGGTGTTTAAGAAGGAACTGCAGATGCTGGAAAATCGATGGTAGACAAAAGTGGTGGAGAAACTCAGTGGGTGTGGCAGCATCTATGGAGCGAAGGAAATAGGCAACGTTTCTGGCCGAAACCCCTTGGGAAATAGGCAAGCGTTGCCTATTTCCTTCGCTCCATAGATGCTGCCGCACCCGCTGAGTTTCTCCACCACCTTTGTCTATCCGCATATTAAGGGTAGAGTGGCGCAGCGGTAGAACTGCTGCCTAACAGCGTCAGAGGCTCCAGATTCCACCCTGACCTCGGGTGCTGTCGGCGTGGAGTTTGCAGGTTCTCCCTGTGTCCGCGTGGGTTTCCTCCGGGTGCTCCGGCTTCCTCCTACAGGCAAAGAAGTAGGAGGGTTTTTTTTTAGGTTAATTGGTCTCTGTAAATCGCCCCTAGTGTGCAGGGAGTGGCTGGGAAAGTGGGATAACACGGATCTAGTGTGGACTTGTGATCGATGGACAGGGTGGGCTGGATGGGCCGAAGCGTCTGTGTTTAGTTTAGTTCATTGTCACGTGTACCGGGGTACAGTGAAACTTTGTGATGCTGTATCTTTCAATCGATAATTCAATTCAATTCAATATTGCAAGTGTTTTACCCAATACAGTTCACACCCGAAATGGCACAAAGTGCTGGAGTAACTCAGCGGGTCAGGCAGCGTCTCTGGAGAACATGGGCAGGTGATGTTTCGGATCGGGACCCTTCTTCAGATTCTACCTGACCCTCTGAGTACTCCAGCACTTTTTTTTGGTAAAGCAGCATCTGCAGTTCCTTGTATGGAGAGTGCACACCGATCTTTACACAACCCTCCCCCCCCCCCCCCCCCCCCCCACCCCCCACCACCCCCACCACTCGTGTGGCCTCCCTGGGGTGACATCCCTTCCCTTGTGTGAGGGTTACTCTGGCGCTCAATGTCGGGCAGGGGGGAAAGGCCCAGGTTTGTGGGTCACAGAGCCCTCACGTCGGCGGCTGCCCCCACCCCCAGCACACACACACACCCTCCTGCAGTCTGGGACATTGCTCGCTGTTATTGCCTGGGCCATTATTGAACCACCCACCGGTCAGTGAAGTGTGTCCCGCGGCGGTTTCCGCGTCCCCTCACCGCGATCCCTGCACTTTGGCGAGGACGTGGACCCCCACCCCCGCCCCAGCCAGCCCCCCCCCCCCCCCCCCCCCCGCAGCCAGCCAGTCAGTCAGACAGACAGACAGCAGACAGCCAGCCAGCCAGACATCCAGACAGCCAGACAGCCGGCCGCCCCCCCAGCCAGCCAGCCAGCCAGCCAGCCCCCCCCAGCCAGCCAGCCAGACAGACAGCCAGCCAGCCAGCCAGACAGACAGACAGACAGCCAGCCAGACAGCCAGCCAGACAGCCAGACAGCCAGCCAGCCAGCCAGCCAGACAGACAGACAGCCAGACAGACAGCCAGCCAGCCAGCCAGCCAGCCAGCCAGCCAGCCACCAGCCAGCAGACAGCCAGACAGACAGCCAGCCAGCCAGCCAGACAGACAGACAGACAGACAGACAGCCAGCCAGACAGCCAGCCAGACAGCCAGACAGACAGCCAGCCAGCCAGACAGACAGACAGACAGCCAGACAGCCAGCCAGCCAGACAGCAGACAGCCAGACAGACAGACAGCCAGACAGCCAGACAGCCAGACAGCCAGCCAGCCAGCCAGCCAGCCAGCCAGACAGACAGACAGCCAGCCAGCCAGCCAGCCAGACAGACAGCCAGACAGACAGACAGACAGACAGCCAGCCAGACAGACAGACAGACAGCCAGCCAGACAGCCAGCCAGCCAGCCAGCCAGACAGACAGACAGACAGACAGCCAGACAGACAGCCAGCAGACAGACAGCCAGCCAGACAGCCAGCCAGCCAGACAGACAGACAGACAGACAGCCA
>CM069163.1:24080369-24140369 GCA_035221665.1 Okamejei kenojei
TGAAAGGCACGGTCTTGTAGTGGTAGAGCTACTGGCTCACAGCGCCAGAGACCCGGGTTCGATCCTGACTACGGGTGCTGTCTGTACAGACATTTGTACGCTCTCCCCGTGACCTGCGTGGGATTTCTCCGTGATCTTCAGTTGCCTTCCACACTCCAAAGACGTACAGGTTTGGCTTGGTATAACTGTACGTTTGTCCCTAGTGTGTGTAGGGTGGTGTTAATGTGCAGGGAGCGCTGGTCGGTGTGGACTCGGTGGGCTGTCGAACTGCTTGTCTCTGCGCTGTATGTCTAAACTAATCTAAAGGAGGACAAATGGTGAAGGATGGAACATGGGAAGAATAGGTTACAGGGAAAATGAGTGGAGAGAGGGTCTGCTCCCTGACCGGCATAGACTCAATGGGCCACATGGCTCCCGTCTATGTCAGAAGGGAATATGAAAATATAAAATCATTGGGTAGGGTGTGTTTAACATCTGTTTTAACTCATGTTTCGATCTTCTAATTCTGACGTTGAACATCTCCTCTGTTGACATTTGATTAACTTCAAAGACAATTAAAACAATTCCTGCTTAGTTCTCTAATGAAAGCAAAAGCTTTTCGATGACTCTTTGAGAACAAGGGTGTATTCTGTTGATAATCTTGCCAGACCACAATCAGACTGCCATTGGAGGCAAAGATGTAGCAGCGATGGGATCACTTACAGTTCAAGTTCAACTTAAAACTCTAAAAATCAACACCAACTTTGATCAATGTGTTTACAAACTACAAAGCAAACATCACAACCAACCGCAGTTCAACTGAGGTATTTTTGAAGTGCAGTCACTGAAGTAATTTAGGGAAACGCAATACCAATTTGCAGTATCGGTAGGATCCAGATCTTTCAGGGGTACTCTTGGTTCGGAAAGAATTTTAGCTCCAGAACACGGTAGAGTTTCAAGGCATGAGTCAGGATCTGTGCTGAACCCAGCACACTAATGTAAGCATAAAGAAAACGCATCAACGCCTCTACCTCCTTAGAAGATTGAGGAGATTCGGCATGTTTACTCTCAACTGGTTGCATCACATAGAAATATAGAAACATGGAAAATAGTGCTGGAGTAGGCCATTCAGCCTTCCGTGCCAGCACCGCCATTTGACATGGTCACTGCTCGCTGGTCACTGCCACCTCCACCCAGAAATGGCCAGCAAACAAGGTTGTGCTGTGGGAACCCACCCACGGAAGGCGTGACTCGGGACGGCCAACCAGTGCGATGCTGAAGACATTGATGGAAGTAAGTAAAAGTAAGTAGGTTTATTGGCCAAGTATTCACATACAAGGAATTTGCCTTGGTGCTCCGCCCACAAGTAACAAAATGACATACAGTGGCAGTTACGAATGACTTAGAAAACACTAAACATTAATAATAATAAGACATTAATGATAAAACACCATTGATCAAGCATGTGAACCAACAAAATACCAGATCAAAGGGAGGCTACAGATTTTTGGCTGTTGAGTAGAACAACTACTCGTGGATAAAAACTGTTTTTATGTCCGGCTGTGGCAGCTTTGACAGTCCGGAGTCGCCTTCCAGAGGGAAGTGATTCAAAGAGTTTGTGGCCAGGGTGAGAGGGGTCAGAGATGATCTTGCCCGCCCGTGAAGACGCACGTGTGGAGACAAAAGAGGAGCTTGCCAGCTGCACGGAGGACGGAGATGTGTGGTGCGTCCGTCACCGTGCCCGGCGGAAACCAGCACCACTGCGTCTTTAATGTTTACAACGAGGATGATCATCCAATATCAGTACTCCGTCCCTGCTTTCTCCCCATACCCACTTGAATAATCTAACTCAACTCTTGAATACATTAGGGCCTGGTTCACCCAGGTGCGAAGGAGATTACAAAAAGTAGTGGACTTCTGAAGAAGGATCTCGACCCAAAACGCGGCCATTCCTTTTCTCCAGGGATGCTGCCTGTCCCGCTGAGGTACTCCACAATGTGGGAAGGAGGTAGAGGTTTTGTAGAGGCTGAGAAACGGGTTCACTCGGGATTTGCATTAGGGTGTATTATCTAGAACAGTGGTTCTCAACCTTGTTTGGCCCATGCACACCTTTCACCATATGTCAGAATGTAATTCCCCCCCTCCTTTCCAAGATTGTCTGCCTCAAAAAGTGCATTCCAAATAATATGCATATAATACTGAAAATCCTTTATTTCTAACAGTTTGAGTTTGCTAATCTGTGGTCCCAATTCCCCCCATGAAAACCTGAAATTCCCCCCATGGGGGGAATTCCCCCCTGGTTGAGAACCCCTGATTTCGAAGGACAATTTGAGTTTGAAGTGAGAGTGGAGAACTTTAAGGAGATTTGTGAGGCTAACTTTAATTTTTACACCGAGATAGTCTGAAAAATGCTGCCAGGGGAGTGGTAGAAATGGATATGATAGCACCATTTAAGAGGCATTTTGGGGGCACATACTGTAAACAGGCAGGAATAGAGGCATATAGACTACGTGCAGGCAGGTGGAAATCATTGGATCGGCACCATGGTCTGCACACACAGGTTGGGCCGAATGGCCTGTTCTCGTGCTGTGTCGCGGTGTGTCCCATGAGGTTCCCTCACTTTGACCTCGACACAGAGGCACAGCGGTAGAGTTGCTGCCTGCCAGCGCCAGAGACCTGGGCTCCATTCCGACCACGTGTGCTGTCTGTGTGGAATCTGCACGTTCTCCCCGCGACCTCGTGGGTTTTCTCCGGCTGCTCCTGTTTCCTCCCACATTTCAGAGACCTGTGGTTTTGTAGGTTAATTGGCTTCTGTGAATTGCCCCTAGTGTGTAGGATAGTGTTACTGTATGTGGGGCGAGATCGCTGGTCGGCACGGACTCGGTGGGCCGAAGGGCCTGTTTCCACGCTGTATCTCTAAACTAAACCACACCTCACTTTTGATCCTCTCTCCTGATGTGAGACAGTCTCTAATTATAGTGTGAATGTACTCTGGTGGAGCCCCACTGTACCTTGTATAAGGTGCTGCATCAAAGCATGCTGGCCCACTCTTGTCCCTTCACTCCCGTGTCAGTCAGCTATTTGGAGATAGTAACTGAGGAAGGTAGTTAACATCCACTGGACCATAACATAATTCAACACTCCTCCTGGAAACTTGACTCAGGCTGCACTCCCAGCACACTGTGCTTTTATTCAGCAAGCAATACCTATTTGAACAGGGCCCAATGCAAGCAATCTACAGGGTGCATTTAAACAGAGCCGCTGTCTGAAGAAGGGTCTCGACCCGAAACGTCGCCGATCTCCTTCGCTCCTTAGATGCTGCTGCACCCGATGAGTTTCTCCAGCCTTTTGTGTACCCTCTGTGAAGTACATTTTGATTGCCTCGCCTGGAGTCAGCCAATGCCAATGTCACAGCCCAGGGCCACACGAGTAGCAAGAGTATAATGCCCCTGTCCCACTTAGGAAACCTGAATGGAAACCTCTGGAGACTTTGCGCCCCACCCAAGGTTTCCGTGCGGTTCCCGGAGGTTGCAGGTGGTTGCCGGAGGTTGCAGGTAGTGGAAGCAGGTAGGGAGACTGACAAAAACCTCAGGGAACCTCCGGGAACCGCACGGAAACCTTGGGTGGGGCACAAAGTCTTCAGAGGTTTCCGTTCAGGTTTCCTAAGTGGGACAGGGGCATAAGGATACATGCAAACACTACCGAATATAACACAAATTAATCTATAGACGATGCGAATGTCGGAAGAGTTTTGGCGTGGCTCTTTCATTTGTATCCATCATTTATTCTGAATAATAACGTTTATTTTTGGGAAACAAAATGCCACAGTTTTAAAGTATCCATCCTTGTTTTCAATCCCTCCACAGCGTTTTCTGTGTAAAGCAAAGGCTGATGAAAGGTCATCAATCTGAAACAATGATCATTTATGTCCCCACATGTGCTGCCTGACCTGCTGAGTGCTTCTACCATCCTCCTGATATTTTTCACTTAAATACATTTTATCCCATTTACTCAAGATACTATAGCAGAGATGCATATAACCCAGTTAAAAAAAAAGTCTTGCCAACAACAGAAACATAGACAATAGGTGCAGGAGGAGGCCATTTCGGCCCTTCGAGCCAGCACCTCCATTCATTGTGATCATGGCTGATCGTCCCCAATCAATAACCCGTGCCTGCCTTCTCCCCATATCCCTTGAATTCCACTAGCCCCTAGAGCTCTATCCAACTCTCTCTTAAATCCATCCAGTGACTTGGCCTCCACTGCCCTCTGTGGCAGGGAGTTCCACAAATTGGCATCTTTCACTGTATTTATAAAAGAGATTGCATGTCTAACATCACCGAACCTGGCAGGAGACAGCACTCTGCGGTACACTGGGATTAATGATGTGTATAATATCATTACAGCCCGCTTCGTGTGCCGCTGGTGATATTACCCTGCCTTTATCAAGAGTTTGATGCAGTGTTAGATATGAGTTTTGTTTCAGGAAAATTTTTCCCAATGTTGGGCGAGTCCAGAACCAGGGGCCACAGTCTTTGAATAAAGGGGCAACTCTCTGGGTGAAAAAGTTTTTTCTCACCTCAGTCTTAAATGGCTTCCCCTTTATTCTAAGACTGTGGCCAATTGCTAGTATTTCATTCAAACACGAAGTGCTGGAGTAACTCACTGGGTCATGCAGCATCTCTGGAGGACATGGATAGGTGACGCTTCGGGTCGGGATTCTCCTCCAGAGTTCCTTGCGTCTCTATTTTACTGCCTCACCGTGAGTCTGACCTGAGACGTTGCCTGTCCATGTGTTCCACAGTCGCTGCCTGCCCCGCTGAGTTACTCCGTCACTTTGTGTTCTATGCAAGATTCCAGCATCTGCAGTTCCTTGTGTCACCATAATATTTCACTTCCTAATTAAGAGGCACTCTCTCAAGTAGTTATTTCTTACTTCGACAAACCTCAGCCATTCTTAAAGCACCAGCACAAATTGTAGTTCCTCACATCAAAGAATCATAGGGTCATACAGTGTGGAGACCAGGCCTTCAGCCCAATGACCAACATGTCCCATCTACACTAGTCCCACTTGCCTGCGTTTGGCCCACATCCCTCTAAACCCGTCCTATCCGTGTACCTGCCTAATTGCTTCTTAAATGTTGCAATAGTCCCTGCCTCAACTACCTCCTCCGGCAGCTCGTTCCATACACCCACCACCCTTTGTGCGAAAAAGTAACCCCTCAGATCCTATAAAATCTTTCCCCCTTCACCTTAAGTCTATGGCCTCTGGTTCTCGATTCCCCTACATACCTCTATGTGGAGTGCTTTTCTGCTGGGGGTCAGTCTTCTATTCTGTTGGGCAATGACATTAACGGGAAAGACTCACCATTCAGACGACAGGCCGTGGTTATCAAGACCTACTTGGCTGGAGTCAGCTGTCTTGGTGTCTCCTGTAAGACCTCTCTTGGTCCTTGGTTTGATGGAAGAGATACTCACCTGGGGCTTCCAATCCTTATCATTCTCCGGTGGCAGCCTGCGGTGAAACAGAGTGTTGTGCATGTTAGGGGAAGGCAGGAATGGGCTTGCTGCGACACTGTAAATCGACGCAGTCTAGACCTTTCACTCCTGCGCTAGTCACTGGTTTGGAGATGCCAACATACCCCAGGCAAGCAACTGAGGGGCTGATGTTCAACACATATGATTCAATGTTCTTTATTAAATGTCAAATACTGATGACAACCCTGAAGTGATGTGGGAGACTGGAGCAGCCGGAGGAGAAGCTCATAGTTACAGGTGTAACATGTGGCCAAACCCCTCACACACACACACACACACACACACACCCTCACACACACACACACACACACACAGCACCCGAGGCCAGGCTCGGGACTCCAGTACTGTCAAGCAGCAGCACATAAGTGATAGGAGCAGAATTAGGAATTAGGTTCTTTAGTAACTTGTCAGTTTCTTTGTTGAACTAAATTAAGGCTACTCTGCCATTCAATTTAAGTGAATCTATCCTTTCCTCTTAACCCCATTCTCCTGCTTTCGCCCCATAACCCCGGACACCTGCTCCGATCAAGAACAGGGTTGTAAGTTGATTGGTCTCTGTAATTGCCCCGAGTGTGCAGGGAGTGAATGTGAAAGTGGGATAACATAGAACTATTGTGAATGGGCGATTGATGATCAGCACTGGCTCGGTGAACCTGTTTCCATGCTGTATCTTTCAGTAGGACTGCAGTAGCTCAACAAGGTCGCCCCCCCACCACTCTCCCAAGGACATTTACGCCTTAGGTTGCCAATTGCACCAAGATTATAAAAATGAGTAATTACTAACAATGAACTGATTACTGATGGGCTGGGGAGTGGATCCAGGGATAATGTCAGAACCCACGTGATGGATATTGGGCCCAGAGGCACTGACGGAGCCAGTCAATGGTGGAATGAGCCTGGCATGGTGAAGACAGGCACAGGCTGGGGAAGACCTGCGATAATGGAGAGATGTAGGGATTAGGGCAATGTAATGGTGGGGTCTAGAGGTGGGGTCTGGAGATGGGGGATAGTGGGGTCTCGAGGTGGGGTCTAGAGGTGGGGTCTAGAGGTGGGGTCTAGAGGTGGGGTCTAGAGGTGGGGTCTAGAGGTGGGGTCTGGAGATGGGGGATAGTGGGGTCTCGAGGTGGGGTCTAGAGGTGGGGTCTAGAGGTGGGGTCTCTAGAGGTGGGGTCTAGAAGTGGGGTCTAGAGGTGGGGTCTAGAGATGGGGGATAGTGGGGTCTCGAGGTGGGGTCTAGAGGTGGGGTCTAGAGGTGGGGTCTAGAGGTGGGGTCTAGAAGTGGAATCTCGAGGTGGGGACTAGAGGTGGGGTCTAGAGGTGGGGTCTAGAGGTGGGGTCTAGAAGTGGGGTCTAGAGGTGGGGTCTGGAGATGGGGGCTAGTGGGGTCTAGAGGTGGGGTCTAGAGGTGGGGTCTAGAGGTGGGGTCTAGAAGTGGAATCTCGAGGTGGGGACTAGAGGTGGGGTCTAGAGGTGGGGTCTAGAGGTTGGGACTAGTGGGGACTGTGGGATCTAGAGGTGGGGTCTGGAGATGTGGGGCTAGTGGGGTCTAGAGGTGGGGTCTCGAGGTGGGGACTAGAGGTGGGGTCTAGAGGTGGGGTCTGGAGATGGGGGATAGTGGGGTCTCGAGGTGGGGTCTAGAAGGGATCTCGAGGCGGGGACTAGAGGTGGGGTCTAGAAGTGGGGACTAGAGATGGGGGCTAGTGGGGTCTCAAGGTGGGGTCTAGAAGTGGGATCTCGAGGCGGGGACTAGAGGCAGGGACAAGAGGCGGGGACTAGAGGTGGGGTCTCGAGGCAGAGTCTTGAGGTGGGGTCTAGAGGTGGGGTCTTGAGGTGGGGTCTAGAAGTGGGGACTAGAGATGGGGTCTCAAGGCGGGGTCTAGAGGCGGGGTCTAGAGGTTGGGACTAGTGGGGACTGTGGGATCTAGAGGTGGGGTCTGGAGATGGGGGCTAGTGGGGTCTAGAGGTGGGGTCTCGAGGTGGGGACTAGAGGTGGGGTCTGGAGGTGGGGTCTAGAGAGATGGGGCTAGTGGGGTCTAGAGGTGGGGACTAGAGGTGGGGTCTAGAGGTGGGGTCTGGAGATGGGGGCTAGTGGGTCTAGAGGTGGGGTCTGGAGATGGGGGCTAGTGGGGTCTAGAGGTGGGGTCTAGAGGTGGGGTCTAGAAGTGGGGACTAGAGGTGGGTCTCAAGGCGGGGTCTAGAGGCGGGGTCTAGAGGTTGGGACTAGTGGGGACTGTGGGATCTAGAGGTGGGGACTGCGGGTCAGGCAGATCTCTTGGTGCAGGTGGAGTTGCACAACTGTTTAGCATTTTCTGATTCTCCAGAATACTTTTCTTTTACACATCAATAATAACAATGTGAATCGTGGTATCCTCAAGCTAAGAAAATACCGCAGCACAGTTAGCAAAGAGAAAGTTATAGTGAACTGTCGAAGGGGAAACTGGGCAGGGAACCAGGAGATTGGTCAATGAGGTAGATTTAAGGAGAGAAGAGAAAGATGGAGAGTAGGGAGGCAGCGAGGATTAAGGAGGGAATTTTGCCAGCTTATGTCACTGAAGGGACTGTGCTACTAGGAGAGTAACTAATACTAAAAGCATTAAACAGGCACGAAAAGAAGGAATGCAGAGATCCCAGAGGGTTATCTGGCTGTGGGAGGCTAGAGATAAGAAGGGTCGAAGGGATTGGGGGGGGTGTGGTACCCTGGAGGGATTTCAGATTAAAAATGAGATATTTAAAACTGATCCATGCATGTCAGTGTAAGTCAGGTAGCACAGGGCTAACGAGCAAATTGGGCTTGGTATGAATCTGGAATTAAAGAATATTAATCGTACCAATACAAAATGGATGACTACAGACTGGAGATAGAAAAGTCCTGCAATAGAAAAGGGTTGCTCACTCTGTGGGTGACTTGAGAGGATTAAAGTGAGCAATATCACGAGAGACTGTGTATGTGTTGCCATGTCGTGTCAGTCTATGTTTCAGTTCTACGCTGTGGATGCTTGGGCCCTGTGGAGCAGGGTTTGCACTGAGCCCCAACAACTGGGGCAGCACGAACGGACCTCGGGCAGGCCAAGGTGGGCAAGGGAATAAAATCAGGGCGCGGCACCAGTGAGAAGGCACAGTCGCGCCCTGTAACCCAGCAAGTTCTTTTGCTGTTCGACAAATAGCTGCCAATGCTTCGGAAGGAACTGCAGATGCTGGTTAAAACCGAAGACAGACACAAAATGCTGGTGTAACTCAGCGGGACAGGCAGCATCTCTGGAGAGAAGGAGTGGGTGACGTCGAGACGAAGAAGGTTCTGAAGAAGGGTCTGGACCTGAAACGTCACCCATTCCTTCTCCCCAGAGATGCTGCCTGTCCCGCTGAGTTACTCCAGCAGTTTGTGTCTAACTTTAGCTGTGCCAATGCTTACTGGCTAAGAAACACAAGGTGATGGAGTGACTCAGTGGGTCAGGCACCATCATTGGAGGACATGGATAGGTGATGTTTCAGGTTGGGTGATTGGAGACTGATTGTATTAGGGAGGAGAAAGCTGCATAGAGGTGGGGACAGGACATGAAGCCTGGCCCATCACGTTACCTAGCCATGACCTCCAGAGATGCTGCTAGCTTCCAATGGTTTGAGGTACAGTGACATTCCTTTTTTGCGTACAGTTCAGTAAAAGTATTACTGTACATAAACAGAATGTTAGATAAGTACAAGTGTCTTGGAATAGTGCATTGAGGCAGCATACTTGTGGGCGGTGCACCAAGGCAAATTCCTTGTATGTGAATACTTGGCCAATAAACTTACTTACTTACATACAAGAGTCGCCATGTTTTGGCGCCATCTTTCAAGATTCAAGTGTGAAAATTGGTACAAATGTAACAGCAGAAGCATCTCCCACACTACTTTATCCAAGCGTGCTAATCCCACCCTTTCTATTCCTTCCTCCTTCATATACTTCCCTAAATCCTGCATTTAAAGGAGGCTATTGAATCCTTGAAGTCTGTTCTGCAGGGACAGTTTCTTCCCAGCTGTTATCATGCAACTGAACCATCCCACCACAACCTGAGAGCAGTGCTGAACTACTATCTCCCACGTTGGCGACCCTCGGACTATCCTTGATTGGACTTTGCTGGCTTTACCTTGCACTAAACGTTATTCCCTTATCGTGCATCTATACCCTGTAAATGACTCGATGATAATCATGTATCGTCTTTCCGCTGACTGGATAGCTCGCAGCAAAAGCTTTTCACTGTACCTCGGTTCACGTGACGATAAACTAAACCGTGACTGTAACTACCATGCAACATATTGGCCACAACTTTGTCTGGTCGTGGATTTCACTTATTTTTGCGCTGGAAGTTGAGAATATACATGGGGCTATTTTTTGGTCACGAGTTCATGACCTCTCCATGGGTTAGAGCATAGAATCCAGGATGCCTTACACAATGCACTAGCATTCTCCGTGTGTGGACCTAATAGGTGGTATCTGAAGGAGAGCACAACAGTTCCCCTCAGCATCCAGGCCAACGTTTATACTTCAGCCAGCATGACTAATATAGAAAGAGGATGTGGTCAAGGTCACATTATTAGCTGGGGGAGGTTGGCGTGTGCAAACTGTCTCATGTCTGACATTAATAAAGCGACTAGACTTAAAAGAGCACTTCATTGGTTGCACCGTACCCACTGTGATGACATTCAAGTCTTGAGATGGATAGCAAGGAGGCTAAAGGTTGCCGTGGTATTCAGGAATGCACAATTAAGGTTACACTCAAACCAACCGCGATGGTGGAGCAGGCTTGAGTGAGCGTCTGGCCTACTTTCACTCCTAATGGGGCGGCAAGGTGGCACTGCTGGCAGAGCTGCTGCCTCCCGGCATCAGAGACCGGCTTCGATCCTAACCCCCGCTGCTGTCTGTGTGGAGCTTATTACCTGAGACCATGTGGATTTCCTCCGGGTGTTCCCCTTTCCTGCCACCTCCCAAACACGTGCAGGTTTTGTGGGTTAATTGGCCTCTGTAAATTGCCCCGAATGTGGAGTGGATGAGAAGTGAGATCAAATGGGACTGGTGTGAATGGGGCATCGATGGTGGGTGTGGATCAAAGGGCCTATTTCCACGCTGCATCTCTAAACTAAACATGTACATTCAGAATTTGTGACTTCATCAGAAGTTGTTGATTGGATTGAGGGGGTTTTTATTGTTTAGGTTAGTTTAGAGATATGGAGTGGAAACAGGTCCTTCGGCCCACCGAATGCACGGCAATCAGCAACGTCTGCACACCGACACGATCATAGACACACTAGGCAATTTACAATTTTACCAAAGTCAATTAACCTACATATCTTTGGAGTGTGGGAGGAATGTGGAGCACCCGGACAAAACCTCCGCAGGTCACGTGGAGAATGTACAAACTCAGTACAGACAGCACCCGTGACCCGGGTCTCTGGCGCTGTGAGGCAGCTACTCTACCGAAGATGGGGTCAGGGAGGGACTAACTGGAAAGTGTCCCAGTTACTTGCCCCAAACCACTCCTGTTACGAGGACAGCATCCTTCCCTTCACCACACTCTCTCAAGCCCACTGAAACACGGCCACTATTACCATGGCAACGGCACGGGACGTGTCGGGCCTAGCTTTTTCCCAACAGTTTTCCCTCAGCAAAAACTAGGTTGCTTGATATTGTTGTAGGAAAAACATGAATCAGCCAGGAGTAAGCCGCACATTTGTTTGCAAGGCCGGTTTATATAAACTTGAATGAGCTTTTTAAACTTTGGCTGCGAGGTTAAAAGGACAATCTCCCACATCCTGTTACTGAAATAGATCACTGTACACACAGGAAAAAGGTGGCGGGATCTCACAAACATTTTATTTTTGGGTTAATTCATCCCTTTTATTTCGTGCTGATTTATGATCTTCCTTTCCACTTCACTATCAATGAATCTGTTTCCCTCTGTGAGCTTCGACAAAGCTAAGGCAGACCGGATGGGGCCCGGACTTCATTTACACTCAGTAAGGATGGTTGCAGGCCTTGATTTAGTTTTAATTTAGTTTAGTTTAGAGATACAGCGCGGAAACAGGCCCTTCGGCCCACCCAGACCGCACCGGCCATCGATCCCTGCACACTGACACTATCCTACACATACTAGGGACAATTTTATATTTATACAATTATACCAAGCCAATTAACCTACAAGGTCTTTGTAGTGTGGGAGGAAACCGGAGCACCAGGAGAAAACCCACGCAGGTGATGGGGAGAACGTAAACACTTAGTACAGGTAGCACCCGTAGTCAGGATCGAACCCGGGTCTCTATAACACTGTAAGGCAGCAACGCTACTACTGCCCCACTGTGTCACCGTTAGGTTGGTTGTGCTGCACAGGTAGGCAAAGGGATTTGGGAGAGTAAAGAGGGGGAGCAGGAGTGAGGGTAAATAGCAGGCGAGTGAGAGAGAGGGATGGAAATAGAGATGAGGAAGAGAAAAGGGAACTCTTACGAGTGGCACAGTGATGCAGCTGGTGGAGCTCCTGCCTCACAGCCCCAGAGAACCGGATTCGATGCTGACACCTGGTGCGCATGGTTCATACGTTAAAGGTGCATTTGGTCCATCAAGCGTTTCGACCCGAAACATCACCTATTATTTTTCTCACAGGTGAAAGTAACACTGTATTTATTCTGAATACTTTCACAAGATCTTTCACATTAGAATGAAGATTATAATGAATGGTGTTTTAGGCCTTGAGATAGAGGATAGACCCCATGTTATTCTGAGCCACAATGGCAGTACACAACCTGACAGCTGATCCACGCACTGCAAACTCTGCCTTGCCTCACAGCTTGGTGTGCTATCTCCAGGTCTTTCACATCACCTTTTTTTTTTCAAAATATACTTTATTCGAGAAATAAATATATACAATACATGATCCTTACGAAACTCCATCCGACATTCTCTAAGGCTGTACATATATACAATACTCCTTACACAAAGTACACACATTTATCCCCCACCCTTGCCACTCATGTGGCCCACTGGCGTGGAATCCCTTCCCTTATTTTGAGGGGCGTCTCCACCACACCCTGCCCCCCCATGTCCAGCAGTGGAAGGTCCCTAGACTGTGGTCCTCCAAAGAGGCCAATGGAGTCTTACTGGTCAGTCTATCACTGACCCAGCAGGTCCTGACACCCACCCAGCTGAGCCACCGTGGCTCAGTTAATAGAACGGCTGCCTCGCAGCTCCAGCGACCCAGGTTCAATCCCGACACCCAGTACTGACCATGTGGAGTTTGCACGTTCTCCCTGTGGGAGAAAAATGGTGGGTTTTCTCTTTTTAAAAAATATTATAAGCAAAAATAGTTTAATCAATTATTAACAATGATATTTACAGTACAAAATAAAACAAAACGAAACCCACCTTCATAATACAAGTCAAACAACCTGTACAACTAAATTATAATCCTTGTTCAGGAAACCTTCCACCACACGTGGTGCCCAGCGGTCCGGGAAATCCCCCAGGGCCCCCGTGGACAGCGCGTAGTCCCCTCGTGCCACCCAGGCGCGGACGTAACCCTGGAAGTGTGTTTCCCCTTGGTGTGCTGGTTTCCTTCCATTTCTCAAGGAAGTGCAGAGTGATAGGTTAATACACTACTGTACCTTGCCTCTGGTGCGTGGATGAGTGTTGGAATTTTAGGGAGTGTTAATGGGAATGTGGGGAGAATTAAACGGGATGGGGGCAAAGTTGTGCACTGAACGGTTAGTGCGTAATCAGTGGATTGAAAGGGGCTGTTTCTGTGCTGTATTTCTCTAGACTCTTGCTACATAACCAGTGAGGGTCAGTGTGTGTGTGTGTGTGTGTGAATGGGACCCGTACCCCAGTGAGGGTCAGTGTGTGTGTGTGGGACCTGTACCCCAGTGAGGGTCAGTGTGTGTGTGTGTGTGTGTGTGTGTGTGGGACCCGTACCCCAGTGAGGGTCAGTGTGTGTGTGTGTGTGTGTGGGACCCGTACCCCAGTGAGGGTCAGTGTGTGTGTGTGTGTGTGGGACCCGTACCCCAGTGAGGGTCAGTGTGTGTGTGTGTGTGGGACCTGTACCCCAGTGAGGGTCAGTGTGTGTGTGTGTGGGACCCGTACCCCAGTGAGGGTCAGTGTGTGTGTGTGTGTGGGACCCGTACCCCAGTGAGGGTCAGTGTGTGTGTGTGTGTGGGACCCGTACCCCAGTGAGGGCCAGTGTGTGTGTGTGTGGGACCCGTACCCCAGTGAGGGTCAGTGTGTGTGTGTGGGACCCGTACCCCAGTGAGGGTCAGTGTGTGTGTGTGTGTGGGACCCGTACCCCAGTGAGGGTCAGTGTGTGTGTGTGTGGGACCTGTACCCCAGTGAGGGTCAGTGTGTGTGTGTGGGACCCTGTACCCCAGTGAGGGTCAGTGTGTGTGTGTGTGTGGGACCTGTACCCCAGTGAGGGTCAGTGTGTGTGTGTGTGGGACCCGTACCCCAGTGAGGGTCAGTGTGTGTGTGTGTGGGACCTGTACCCCAGTGAGGGTCAGTGTGTGTGTGTGTGGGACCCGTACCCCAGTGAGGGTCAGTGTGTGTGTGTGTGGGGGACCCGTACCCCAGTGAGGGTCAGTGTGTGTGTGTGGGGACCTGTACCCCAGTGAGGGCCAGTGTGTGTGTGTGGGACCCGTACCCCAGTGAGGGCCAGTGTGTGTGTGTGTGGGACCCGTACCCCAGTGAGGGCCAGTGTGTGTGTGTGGGACCCGTACCCCAGTGAGGGTCAGTGTGTGTGTGTGTGGGACCCGTACCCCAGTGAGGGTCAGTGTGTGTGTGTGTGGGACCCGTACCCCAGTGAGGGTCAGTGTGTGTGTGTGGGACCCGTACCCCAGTGAGGGCCAGTGTGTGTGTGTGTGTGTGTGTGGGACACGTACCCCAGTGAGGGCCAGTGTGTGTGTGGGGGACCTGTACCCCAGTGAGGGCCAGTGTGTGTGTGTGTGTGGGACCCGTACCCCAGTGAGGGTCAGTGTGTGTGTGTGTGGGACCCGTACCCCAGTGAGGGCCAGTGTGTGTGTGTGTGTGGGACCCGTACCCCAGTGAGTGGAGAAAGGGATTTGGAACCAAGCAGTGAAGGCGATGTTCGACCTGTAAACAGAATGGTTTTCCGACCCATTGATGTGTTAACAGCACGATGGTGTTAATGACTGGTTAGGATGTAATTGAGTGTAAGAGTGAACGACCACAGGTAGCTTTGAAGGTGGAATCTGGGCACCAGGTGTGGGGAACTGTTTAAACGCAGAATAAATGAGGGGATCAAACAAGGACGAAACAACACCCAGCGGTCGCATCAAACACCTCTGAGGTTATAAATCCCAGTGTCATACATAAATTGGAAGGACAGAGGACAAAATAAAACTGACAGCTGTTTCATCTCAGTTTCCTCTCCAGAGTGCTGGGGCTCCATGAACTGTGAATTCCTCAGTACCTGTGGATCTGAGCATTGCTCCAATACCCCAGACTGGGCAAAGGTGTAGAAGCTTGGCAGAGCGTGCCACAACACTCAGCATCAGCTTCTTAGTTTAGTGTAGAGATACAGCGCGGAAACAGGCCCTTCGGCCCACCGGGTCGGCGCCGACCAGCGATCCCCGCACATTAACACTATCCTACGCACACTAGGGACAGTTTTTTTTTACATTTACCAGCCGATTAACCTACACATCTGCACGTCTTTGGAGTGTGGGAGGAAACCGGAGATCTCAGACAAAACCCACGCAGGTCACTGGGAGAACGTGCAAACTCCATAAAGACAACACCCGTAGTCGGGATCGAACCCGGGTCTCTGGCGCTGCAAGCGCTGTAAGGCAGCAACTCTACCGCTGCGCCACCGTGACCGCCTTCTTCCCCTCTGATATCATTCTTCAGAACGGTCCTTCCACAAGCTAGGGCACTTACTGTCCGAGTCACCTCCACCCCATTACAGACATCGAACTTTGGAACTCTGGGTTTTTGGAACTGTTGCGCTAAAATGCTGAGAACTATATTCAGAGGTTCTAGGAGCAGTATTAGGCCATTCGGCCCATCAAGTCTACTCCGCCATTCAATCATGGCTGATCTATCTTTCCCTCCCAACCCCATTCTCCTGCCTTCTCCCCGTAACCCCTGACACCCGCACTGATCAACAATGTGTCTATCTCCGCCATAAAAATATCCATTGACTTGATCTCCACAGCCGTCTGTAGCAATGAATTCCACAGATGTACCACCCCCCCGATTGAAGACATTCCTCCGCATCTCCTTTCTAAAGGTACGGCCTTTCATTCTGAGGCTATGCTGCTCTTTGCATATTTCTCTTCCTATTACACTTACCTCGACCTATTACACTTGACTTTGACTCAATTGTATTTATATTTAGTATGCTGATGGCATAGCCGGCAAAACAATACTGTACGTTGGTACACGTGATAATACTAAAGCTTAACCTACACCTGAAGATTAAGTACCGTGATGCATAGCCCAGTATATTGACTACTGTACCTGAGAACAACCTTAGTGCACGCTATACTGTACCCATGTACCGTACATGTCCCCATTCCCCCACTATCCTCCTGCACTGACACTCATTACAATAATCAAACTTAGGAACAAGGTTTTTTAATTGTCGTGTACAAACAACGGAACAATGACATTTGTATAGGAAGGAACTAGAGTTATTACATTCGGCAGCATAACAGGCCCTTGAACACAATACACACAAAATAATGAATCAGAATTTTTTTAATTCAACAATTTTCTGCAATCCTTGTTCAGACGTGGGTTTAAAATTAAATCCTGACAGTTAGATGTAGTTTTACAACTTTAACAAGAGCAACAAACTGCAACTGCTTAGCACCTTCAACATTGCAAAATAGCCCTGGGTCGTTTATCAAATATAACAGCTCTGAAAAGACATTTAGACAGGTATGTGGATAGGAAAGCTTTAGAAGGATATGGGTCAAACGCAGACCGATGGGACTAGTATATATGGGACATCTTGGTTGCCATGGGCGTTAGAGAGGGGATCTTATAGAAACATATAAAATTCTTAGGGGATTGGACAGGCTAGATGCAGGAAAAATGTTCCCGATGTTGGGGGAGTCCATAACCTGGGGTCAAAGTGTAAGAATCAGGGGTAGGCCATTTAGGACTGAAGTGTGGAAAAATGTTTTCACCCAGAGAGTTGTGAATCTGTGCAATTCTCTGCCACAGAAGGCAGTGGAGGCCAATTCACTGGATGTTTTCAAGCAAGAGTTAGATGTAGCTCTTAAGGCTAAAGGAATCAAGGAATATGGGGAAAAGCAGGAGCGGGGTACTGATTTTGGATGACCAGCCATGGTCATATTGAATGCCGGTGCTGGCTCGAAGGGCCGAATGGCCTACTCCTGCACCTATTTTTTATGTTTATGTTTATGCAAAAATGAACATCTATTGTAACTACATGAGATGTTAAGGTTCATCTAAAAAGACTGGTCAAAGAGGCTGTTTTAAAATCTTTGAACAATCTTCTTCCTTGGGTGGAAATGTCCAATACTAGAGGGCGTAGCTGTAAGGCGAGAGGGGCACGTTTAGCGGAGACGTGAGGGTCAAGGCTTTTTTACATAGAGAGTGGTGGTGGAGGCAGATTCAATAGTGCCGGTTAAGAGGCTGGTGGATGTGCAGGGAATAGAGTGATATAGGTTATATATAGGAGCACAAAGTCAACAACATAGATGGACACAAAATGCTGGACTAGCTCAGCGGGACAGGCAGCATCTCTGGAGAGAAGGAATGGTTGACCCCTCTTCCGATTGAGAGTCAGGGGAGAGGGAATGGAAGGGTAAGGCGTGAAAACACAGGCCTTAGGGAACGATGGTCAAGGAAAGTGTAGAATGGGTCATTGTTAGCTGAGGGGAAGGTGACAACGAGGTGACAATCAGTAAAATTTAATCAGGAGGACAGTCGAACTAGTTGGAGAACTAGAATGGGCATCTTGTCCGGCACAAACATTGTGGGCTGAAGGGCCAGTTCCTGTGCTGTACTGTTCTGTGTTTCTTCCTCGGTCAAGTGTCGTTCCACTTTCTGGGGTGGTTTGACTTCCTTCGATCGAGGCACAATACAAATGCAAATTATTGACGCTGGCGTTGCAGGGTGATTTAGTGACATTAGCATTATTTAGGAAGCGGCATCCTTTGCTCCAATCTGCACATTTTAATGGGAGTTCAAAGAGGTGATGGATTCCCATGAGTTTTGACTCCTGTGGAACTCAGAGTGCAGAAGCAGAGAGAAACTAAATGGAGTGAAATACAACGTAAAATGCATTCAGTGCCAGAGTGAAGGCCATTGTTCTGCTCATTTTCTATTGTTTTGAGTCCACTTCCGATACTCTCATGGGCTGCGTCTCAAATCAACAAATTCTCAGGGAATTGTTTATTGATAGTCAAGAAAGAACGTCACAGCTATTAAAAAAAACTCTGTGCCAATCCCCATGCCTCCCGGCCTCCTTGTTGCCCCAAGCTTGCCCCCAACAATTCAATAAGTTCTTGAGGTCGTGGTGGAGCCATGTTTGTGTAGGTGGTTTAAGCCGAAGACAGACCCAAAAGGCCAGAGTAACTCAGTGGGCCAGGCAGCATCTCTGGAGAAAAGGAATAGGTGGCGTTTTGAATCGAGATCCTTTTTCATGGACATCTCAATCCGAAACGTCACCTGTTCCTTTTCTCCAGAGATGCTGCCTGACCCACTGAGTTACTACACCAGTGTACATCTGTCTGTGGATTCATGTTTGCTCAATACTTCACACACACACACACACACACACACACACACACACACACACACACACACACACACACACACACACACACACACACACACACACACACACACACACACACACACACACACACACACACACACACACACACACACACACACACAATTGAATCAGTCTCAGAGCTGCAAGGCTCTATGCATTACATTTTGGGTTTGCTAAATAATGTTTACAAGCCCTCTTACATCTGTTCCATCGCCAGCACACTGTTTTACTATTTGCCTGGTTTGTGGATCTGAAACAGACCCCTGCCCAGGGAAGATAAACAAAGGCCGTGAACGATGACAAATTAAACAACAGCTATGAAAGCAGTCAAGAGTCTCAGAGTGCACTGTCGACAGCAGAGGAGAAATTTAATTAATTTTCAGCCTGTGCCTCTTTCAATCCGAGGCACGTTTTTACCGACGGCCACAGTAAAATGCCTCCCACGTGGGATTTGGGAATCCTGCTGATTTCAATCGGATACATAAATAACAGCATCCTTTCCAGAAACAGGCTGGAGACAGGCTTCAGCAGATGGCTCCTGCAGTAGCGGGGCTATGGGGAAGCCACTGGCAGTGAGCAACAGATGGGCAGTAGTGGGGCATGTGACGGGTGTTCACCGCCCTGGATAGGCCCAGAGTAACGAGAGCAGTTTGATATTCTGTCTTGTGTGGGGCTTCTTGTCTCAGCGAGACAATGACCCTCTTGGGCTGATCGTCCCTTCAGCTGCCGATGCTGAACGCTGAACAATCGGGCACAGGATGTGGGCTCGCTCTCCCGCCCCCGGCCTTTGTGCTTTGCCAATTAGCCGCTCAGTTGCCCGATTTAACAATTGCCATGGCAATCTCTCACATACACACGCATCTCTGGGAATACTGATACACCACGAACGGAGAAGGGAAACGCTCGGCAGTGGACAAGCAACAAGTGGGTAGAGAGACAGAGACACACACTCATGGACACACAGACAACATATACAAAGCTGGTACAAGCCGCTACAAAACACATACAACACATACTGGATAGAACGCAACAAAAGCTTTTCACCGCACCTTGCTCAACCGGACAATAAGCCCAACTAAACTAAAACACGCCCCACACACACACACACACACACACACACACACACACACACACACAAGCCCACGTGTATACAGACATCGAGAGAGGGTAATTGAGACAGAGCTGTGGGAGAGGTGGCATGAAAACAAACAAGTGCGATGGCAGGAGGGAATGAAACAAAGGAGTAATAGCGAAAAAGAGAGCAAACAAATGACAAAAGGAAAGCATGCGAGGCAAATGGGGAAAAAAAGGAGGAATGGAAAGTAAGGCAAAATGAGTTGGGAGAAAGAATGACCCAGGACAATAAAGGAGATGGAGATAGTGAAGGGATAGAACAGAGGAGCAAAGAGAGGGACTCACATAGAAAGACAGAGAATGAAACAGAGATACTGGTAGAGACAGAGACAGATAGAGACACAAATATACACGTACGTAGATTAAGATAAATATACCTTCATACATAACGCAAAGTTTTCTCTGTAACTAATAGTGATTATGTATAAATAGGTTAAGGAATGTTGGTCCAGAATGGTTTCCACAACTCATGTGGAGCTAAAGCAGGAGTCCGAGCTTCGATTGTAGCAAGGCTGGTGTCAGACTAGTAGCTAAACAAGTAACTGGGTCACTTAAAGGGTCGTGCACGAATATACTAAAGATGATACCCAAGTCACTTCATCAATTAAAACGGGTTGTTTTCTGAACGATTCTTCAACCATACACGTTTCATAGCAAGTCACATCAAGGACAGGACGGGCGCTGCCAAGAACTTCCATTTGTCCAATTCTCCAGGTTTTAATTGTCCCTTCACTGGCTGCCGTTCTTGGCAAGGGCTGAATCGGGAGAATGTAAGAACATAAGATGCAGGAGGAAGCCAATTAGCCTGTCAAGCCTACTCCGCCACTCAATAAGATTGTGGCTGATCCAAATCTTGGCTTCATCACCACGTTCCCGCTCTCTCCCCAAACTCTCTGACTCGCTTGAGGCTGAATTGTCCGTTGCAGAGAAACAGGTCGTTTGGTAAATCGAGTCTACACTGGCTCTCAAATACTCATTATCATTGAAATTAAAATCTTGAGAGGAATAGATAGGGTAAACGCACAGGCTTTTGCCCAGAGTATGGGAATCTAGAACCATAGGTTTAAGGTAAGAGGGGGGGGGGGTGCGATTTAATAGGGGTAACTTTTCTGTGTACACAAAGGGTGCTGGGTGTAAGGAACGAGCTGCCAGAGGGGGTAGTTGACGCAGGTACAATCGCAACTTTTAAGAAGCATTTAAACATGTGCAGTACATGGATAGGATATGCGCAGGAAGGAACTGCAGAAGCTGGTTTAAATGGAAGATAGACACAAAATGCTGGAGTGACTCAGCGGGACAGGCAGCATCACTGGAGAGAAGGAATGGGGCGAAGAAGGATCAGTTTGAAGGAGGATCTCGACCCGAAACGTCACCCATCCTTTCTCTCCAGAGATGCTGCCTGTCCCGCTGGGTTACTCCAGCACTTGTGTCCACATGGATAGGGTAGTCTTGGAGGGTTATGGTACCAACGCAGGCAAAGTAGATGGGGCATGTTGGTCGGCATGGGCAAGTTGGGCCGAAGGGCCTGTTTCCACATGGTAAGGCTCTATGATATGAATTCCATTTTATTCTCCTCACATTCCCCTCAATCTGTGCCTTGAACATGTCGAGTGCCTCCAATTCCACGGTTCACTGGGTAAAGAATCAAACTGCTGGGAGAATAATTTCCTCCTCATGTCTGTTTTGGATGAATGGCCCATATTCTGAAACTATGCACAAGTTCCAGATACCCTCACTCCTTCCCCTGTCAACCCCTCCCCCTACCCCCCAAGCCTCAGAATATTGGGTCAGCAAGATCACCTCTCGTTTTTCTAACGCCCAATGGTTTAGGTTCAACTTCAATCCCTTCATCCTGCAAACCCACCTCTGCTTCCCTGCGATGTGACTATATCCCTTCCTCAAATGTGAAGGCCAAAACTGTGCATCCAGTAATCCAGGCGCAACTTCACCAGCACTCTCCTTAAAACTAAACTAAACTCAGTCTCTAAACTAAACGACCCTACGCTTACATTCCTCACCTCCTGCAATAAAACCAACATTCCACTAGCCCTTCTACAGTGATTATCTGCCTGCCAAACATTTATGGTACATGTACTAAAACATGGCCCTAATCCGTTTGCTACACTCGTATCTCAGAGTTAGAAGCTCGTGTGTTTAACTCCCACTGCGGAGATTTCAATGCAAAAAAAAACCCTCGCGTTTTCAAATTCCCCTATTTACTGAATCCCATTATCCTTCACTTTTAATCATCGCTTTGAGGTGAGATGATCCAATTTTAAAGGGCGATGTGTGGGGCAAGTGTTTTTACACCGAGAGTGGTGAGGGCCCGAAAACACACTGCCGGGGAGGTGATGGAGGCAGATACGATAATGGCATTCAAGGAGCTGTTAGATAGACTCGTGGATGTGCAGGGAATGGAGGGATATGGATCACATTTAACCGCATCATGTTCGGCCTGGACATTGTGGCCTGGCGGACCTGTTCCTGTACTGCACCGTTCTATGTTCGCTTGCCAGCCCAGGTTTATCCCCGACCGCCAACCCCCACTCATTTCATATCCCACCACGCCATCTCTCCTCAACTCCCAAACTCATCCCCACTCATACTCGTCTCCATTCCCCAGTCCTCTCCTCACCTGCCCCAATTTCCCACTCTCTCTGTCCTCACCTCCACAAGTATCCTCGTGCCCTCTCATCCCACCTCCTGGAAATCTCATTCCCCATTCCCTCGTGTAATCCGCGTCTCTTTTCCTCATTCCTTGGGCACTTTTGTCCCCTCAGGTCCCTTCTGTCCTCCAAAGCACATTCGAGGGGGGATGCCTCTAAAAAGCAGCCAGCATCTTCAAAGACCCAAGGTAGACACAATGTGCTGGAATAACTCAGCGGGTCAGGAGAGAAGGAATAGGTGACGTTTCGGGTTGAGACTGAGCATCAGGAGAGGCAAACTAGGGACATGAAAAAGCTCAAAAGAGTTGGCAGTCCGCACCGATGATTCAAGAAATGTGAAGCCCACAATGGCCCATTGTTGCCTGTGGAAGAGGTGATAACGAAGGGATACAAACAGCGTTCATTAACAAAAGACCCACTCCACACTGGCCATTGTCTCATTTCGGCCCCTACCATGGAGAAGGGGGTACAGGAGTCTGAAAACCGTGACCACCTGGTTCAAGAAGGAACTGCAGATGCTGGAAAACCGAAGGTAGACAAAAAAGCTGGAGAAACTCAGCGGGCGAGGCAGCATCTATGGAGCGAATGGAAATAGGCAACGTTTCGGGGACCCGAAACGTTGCCTATTCCTTCGCTCCATAGATGCTGCCTCACCCGCTGAGTTTCTCCAGCTTTTTTGTCTCCCACCAGGTTCAAGGACAGTTTCTTCCCAACAACCATCAGGCTCCTAAACACTAGTATTGGGATTATTAATTTATTGCCTTTTTGTTTATTATCTACGTGTGTTGTGTTTACAAGCCTGCTACGCTGCTGCAAGTAAGGCTATTTTTGCTCAGATTTCAATCGAACAAACTTGTGATTATTAAACACATCTTCCCAGAATCTTCATTCTTGACCCCTCTTTCCCGAATCCCCATATCCCAATCTCCCTCTTCCCCAGATCCCTATATTCCCTATATTCGGAATTCCCTTTCCCTGCCTGTGCCTCTAGCACCTTGTATGAAGCAGCTGCTAAATAAGGTGGGGAAATAACAGAGAAGCTGAGGGAGTGCATTGAATGACCTCCCGGATTACTTCACCATCACACTGTCTCCAGATTTAAAAGCCCAGAGGCTCATTTTTACCCGAGACTCAACCACAAATCAATTGTGTTTAAAAAAAAAACAAAAATTGAATGCACGAAGCCAGGGATTTGAAACTTTGGTCATGGGAATCGCTTGCAACGTGGCTTCCACCTGTCGCATCCTGCCCGTTCTTGTCCAGTTTCAACCATCAATTTTCATCTGTTCGCTCCTATCTGCTCAACCCCACGCAGTTCCTTAAGACCAAGACCTTATGTATAAAGAAACTTCAGCATCTAATCAAATCCCAGTGAGAGACTGGGAACGTTAAATACTACTAGTAAATATTCACCTCTAATACAGTAGATTATCCTACAGCAATAATACAGCAATATCCAAGGCCCTTCCTGCCAATGCAAATCAATAATACTTTGATACCCTGATATTGTGAAGTGTGACCGACAACTTGATCACTGCGGTAGGTTGCAAAGTTCAACACATCGAAAGGCGTGGGATGGAAATTCCAGACCATTGACTCAAAGCAGAGGCTTTCAAATGCCCTCCCCCACCTGTATCCACCTATCGCTTGCCAGGCTTTGTCCCACTCCCAACTCTTTTCCCGTTTTCTCTCCCCTACTACAATGAGTCCGAGGGAGTGTCCCAACCCAAAACGTCGCCTATCCATGTGTAGGACGGAACTGCAGATGCTGGTTTACACTGAAGGTAGGCACAAAATGCTGGAGTAACTCAGCGGGGCAGGCAGCATCTCTGGAGTGAAGGACTGGGTGACGTTTCGGGTCGAGTCTGAAGGAAGGGTCTCGGCCCGAAACATCACCCATTCCTTCTCTCCGGAGATGCTGCCTGCCTGCCCCGCTGAGTTACTCCAGCAAGTGGTGTTTTTTTTTGTAAACCAGCATCTGCAGTTCCTCGTGGCTCTATCTGAGAGCAGAGTTGTCCCTGGTGGAATAAGGAAAATCAGGAGAAGTGCGAAAGCGGTGATTAGAAGGATTAATTGTGGGAACCTCGGGCAGACACACGACAAGGACAGGCGTGTCTGTGACAGCGCGAGAAGGAAGCTGGAGCAAATATTTGAAGTGTAATCGGTCGTGACTGAGTGGTGCGCACTCTTGCCCCTGAGCCAACAGGACACTCCAGAGTATCCAGCCCCTGGTCCAACAGGTCGCTCCAGAATTGACTCGGTGTTTGTAAATTGTCCCTAATGTGTGTGTAGGATAGTGTTGATGTGCGGGGGTGGCTGGTGGGTGGTTCTGCGCTGTATCTCTAAACTAAACTATGTGTTAATTGTCAAGCGAGACTGTGATCCCCAGCCCCACCTGCGCCGGGGGAGGGATAGAGGAGAAAAGATGAGCAATTTACAAGAGATATTATTTGACAAAAGGAGCAGGGGATTTTACCACCTGGAGTGTCAGCCAACGTTTACAGGCACCATTAAAAACAAATGATTAGCCAGTCGTTAGTGTTAGTGGGATGCCGCTCTGCATAAAGTGGCTGCCACGTTTCCGCTGTACTCGTCATCACGATCGGCAGGGACATTGTGGGCCGAAGGGCCAGGCCACCCGGCTTCAATCCTGACTACGGGCGCCGTCTGTACGGAGACTGTACGTTCTCCCTGTGACCGCGTGGGTTTTCTCCGGGTGCTCCGGTTTCCTCCCACACTCCAAAGACGTGCAGGTTTGTAGGATAAATAGGTTTCCGCGAATTATAAAATTGTCCCTAGCGTGTGTGGGATAGTGCAAGTGCGTGATCGCTGGTGGCCAAAGGGCCTGTTTCCGTGCTGTATCTCTACCGTCTGACAGTTGAGAGAGTAGTTGACTGCCCGCGGCGCGCTGGGGGACGCGCGTTGCCCACGTGCGGCGCTGCGTTGCCGTGCGCCCAGCCGCGAGGACGGTGACAGCCACTCCTGTCTCGGCGCCTGTCAGCGGCGTGAGCTGCCCGATGCCACTCGTGTGCGAGTGTGCTGTCAGCCCGCGTGCTGCCGTACGCAGTGACGGAAGACCTGAGGTCTGGCACTTTACACACAAGGCAGCCCGTGCACAGGTGACAGGACGGGGAGGCAAGTCGGCGCCTGCCGCGGTGGGAGGCAGACAGCCCCAGGGACAGGCGCACAGGGGCGGGGTGGGACCGCCAAGTTGAAATACTTACTCATGAGTGTCCAACATGTCAGGGCTCAACCAGCTACGCTCAAGCATAAACATGATACCGCAACAAAACACACAGGGCTCATGTGAAAGTCACATTTTCACACGGTCGGAGATCCTGCCCCAGAAAATCCTGGCAGGCAGAAATTTCTGGCGAGCCTGTCAAACATCAGGGGAAAAGCAGAGTGCCAGAAAGTTGAGGGTGGAGCCCTTGCTCTGAACTCTCACTGCTTGTACTCGAGACACAAGATACAACACATCGCAGTTACTCAGAGTTTCAGGCGCCCACTGATTTACATTCGTCAACGTTCATCCCCAACACTTCTGTTCAGTTTCGTTTAGAGATGCAGCACGCAAACAGGCTCTTCGGCCCATCGAGTCGACGCCGACCAGCGATCCCCTAACACTATCCTACACACACACACACACACACTAGGGACAATTTACATTTATAGCAAGCCGATTAACCTACACACCTGTGTGCCCTTGCAGTGTGGGAGGAAACCGAAGATCTCGGAGAAAACCCACGCAGGTCACGGGGAGAACGTACAAACTCCGTGCAGACAGCGCCCGTAGTCGGGATCGAACCCGGGTCTCCGGCGCTGCAAGCAGCGTAAGGCAGCGACTCTACCGCTGCGCCACCGTGCCGCCTGTACCCAGAGGATTCTCTGACTTACGGGCTGTCCCCATGGGCGTATCACGAGACAGATATCAAGCATTGCTGGAAGACCGCCAACTCGGCTGAAGACGTTCTTTGGTCGGTCCAAACATTGTCGGTCTCCCAGCACAGCCAGATGTCCCTCGGGGAATAGTGTCCACTGGCACGCTCCAGACTGCAGGAGCACGTGCTGAGGGACGCACTGAAACGTGGTGCAGCTCTGTGGGGGAGGTCCACAGACTAAGCTCCTTCCTCCGCTAGACATTGAGGGCCAGGGTCCTGTGGGGAACAACCCTCAAACAAGGGAGAAAATATCACAACAGTGGGCCACGTGAGTGTTGTGTTTCAAGTTAGGCTACATGACACGTGTAGGAAGGAACTGCAGATGCTGGTTTAAACCGAAGATAGACACAAAGAGCCGGAGTAACTCAGCGGGACATCTCTGGGGGAAAGGAATGGGTGACGATTTGGGTCGAGGCCCTTCTTCAGACAAGAAGGGTCTCGACCCAAAACGCCACCCATTCCTTCTGCCTGTCTGATGCTGCCTGTCCCGCTGAGTTACTCCAGCTTTTAGTGTCTCACTGAGCATGAATGCACGCAGGCAATAACAGATACCCAGGAGTGAGTTGCAGGCTACATTGAAATAAATGGCACAAAGCTCATGGGTCACCAGACGACCCTTGTCCTTCTGTCTGCTTCTGAGACGGGGACTGCTCAACCCACTGTGGAGATATCATCACCGCTAGTGTGCCCACAAATCCACAGGCACGGAGAAGCAAACTACCGTCCAATATAATTCAACCAGCTCCCACGGGCAAACCGCATCATCTCCACGTCAGATCTGGCTGGAGCCTTGTCGCGCTAAAAGACGATCATTTTTATCAGAGGAGATGATTCAAGGATATTGCCAAGGGTTTCTTGATAAAAGTCAAAAATCTCCACTTGCTGCTGCTATTCCCCTCCCGAGGAGAAGGTGGACAAGGACCCTGACATGGATAGCATGGCGCAACGCAACTTTGGGTTGAAATCCAACCATGGGTTGGGTGAGGTGGGTGGGGAGGGACGAGAGGCAGGCACACCAACACTTTGTTCTCTCTTTTCCTTTTTGTTCTTTTTTTTCCCTTCCTTCTTTTCTTTCTTTCTTTTACCCACTCTTTGGCCACACTATTTCTTGTTTTTTTCTCTTTTCTTTTCTATATTAAAGTTAAAAAGTTAAAATTGAAGCTGTACATTAACTGTATAATTGTATATGCCGGTTGTTCCATTCTTGTACATTTGCTTCTAATAAATAAAATATATATATTTTTTAAAAGTAGACAAAAGTGCTGGAGAAACTCAGCGGGTGCGGCAGAACCCGCTGAGTTTCTCCAGTACTTTAGTCTACCTCTGATTTCCCAGCATCTGCAGTTCTTTCTTGAACAAGGAGAAGGTTTGTCTGGGCAATGTCTTGTCAACTTTTCACTCTTCACCTCAATAGATATGTAAAAAGGAAAAGACCAGTGAAGTCAAATGTAGGTCCCTTACAATCAGAGACAGGTGAAAGTATAATGGGAAACAAAGAAATGGCAGAACAGTTGAACGAATACTTTGGTTCCTGTCTTCACGAAGGAAGACGCAAGCAATCTCCCTGAAATACTAGGGGACCGAGGATCTATTGGGAGGGAAGAACTGAAGGGAATCCACATTAGTCAGGAAATGGTGTTACATAGAAAACAGGTGCAGGAGGAGGCCATTCGGCCCTTCGAGCCAGCACCGCCATTCATTGTGATCATGGCTCGAAGCGTAGGTAAACTGTTAGGTAAACTGTTGGGACTGAAAGCAGATAAATCCCCAGGGCCTGATGGTCTGCATCCCAGAGTACCCAAGGAGGTGGCCCTAGAAATCGTGGATGCATTGGTGATCATTTTCCAATGTTGTCTTGACTCTGGATCAGTTCCTGTGGACTGCAGGGTAGCCAATGTAACCCCGCTTTTTAAGAAAGGAGGGAGAGAGAAAACGGGGAATTATAGGCCTGTTAGCCTTACATCTGTAATTGGGAAGATGCTTGAGTCGATTGTTAAAGTTGTTATAGCAGCACATTTGGAAAGCAGTGACAGGATCGGCCAAAGTCAGCATGGATATATGAAGGGGAAATCATGCTTGACTAATCTTCTGGAATTGATCATGGAGAGCCAGTGGATGTGGTGTACCTGGACTTTCAAAAAGCCTTTGACAAGGTCCCACACAGGAGATTAGTGTTCAAAATTAGAGCACTTGATATTGGGGGTAGGGTATTGACATGGATAGAGAACTGGTTGGCTGACAGGAAACAAAGAGTAGGAATTAAAGGGTCCTTTTCAGAATGGCAGGCAGTTACTAGTGGGGTGCCGCAAGGCTCGGTGCTGGGACACCAGTTATTTACAATATGTATTAACGATTTAGACGAGGGAATTAAATGTGGCATCTCCAAGTTTGTGGATGACACCAAGATGGGTGGCAGTGTGAGCTGCGAGGATGACGCTGCAGGGTGACTCAGATAGGTTGGGTGTGGGCAGAAGCATGGCAGTTGCAGTATAATGTGGATAAATGTGAGGTTATCCACTTTGGTGGCAAGAACAGGAAGGCAGATTATTATCTGAATGATGTCAGATTAGGAAAAGGGGAGGTACAACGAGACCTGGGTGTGCTTGTACATCAGTCACTGAAAGTAAGCATGCAGGTACAGCAGGCAGTGAAGAAAGCTAATGGCATGTTGGCCTTCATTGCAAGTGGATTTGGGTTTAGGAGCAAGGAGGTCCTACTGCAGTTGTACAGGGCCCTAGTGAGACCGCACCTGGAGTATTGTGTGCAATCTTGGTCTCCATATTTGAGGACGGACATTATTGCTATTGAGGGAGTGCAGAGTAGGTTCACCAGGTTAATTCCCGGGATGGCGGAACTGACATATGATGGAAGAATGGGATGACTGGCTTGTATTCACTGGAATTCAGGATGAGAGGGGATCTTATAGAAACATATAAAATTCTTAAAGGATTGGACAGGCTAGATGCAGGAAAAATATTCCTGATGTTAGGGGAATCCAGAACCAGGGGTCACAGTTTAAGAATAAGGGCTGAGATGAGGAAAAACATTTTCACCCAGAGAGTTGTGAATCTGTGGAATTCTCTGCCACAGATGGCAGTGGAGGCCAATTCACTGGATGTTTGCAAGAGAGAGTTATATTTAGCTCTTCGGGCTAAAGGAATCAAGGGATATGGGGAGAAGGCAGGAACGGGGTACTGATTTTAGATCAACCATGATCACATTGAATGGCGGTGCTTGTTCGAAGGGCCGAATGGCCTACTCCTGCACCTATTTTTCTGTGTTTCTATGTTCTCTATGTTTCCTCCACTCTCCTTCACCCCAAACCTTTCACCCCCTCTCACTGCCCCTTCACCCCCTCACCCCTTCTCCACCTCTCCCCACCCATTCATCACCTCTCCTCCCCCTCACCCCTTTTTTCCTTCCACCCCCTCTCCCCCCTCCACTCTCCTCCCCCCCCTTAACCCCCACTCCCCGCTTAACCCCTCTCCATCTCTACTCACCCCCCCCCCCCCCCCCCCCAGCCGGCCGCCACACAACCTGCGTCCGGGGAGAATCTGCAGCCATTTCCCCGCCATCGGTTCCTGCCCGGGGTAGGGGTGGGATCATCTCACGGCTCCCGCTGAATGTCCCTCACGGCCGGGAAGGTCAGTCCCTCACCCCCACCCGGGACCAGGCCACTCCTTACACACTCATGACCAGGCCAGGCTGCTCCTTACACACTCATGACCAGGCCAGGCCGCTCCTTACACACTCAGGGCCCGGCCAGGCCGCTCTTTACACACGCGGGGCCCAGCCAGGTCGCTCCTTACACACTCATGGCCCGGCCAGGCCGCTCCTTTCACACTCATGACCAGGCCAGGCCGCTCCTTACACACTCAGGGCCCGGCCAGGCCGCTCTTTACACACTCGGGGCCCGGCCAGGCCGCTCCTTTCACACTCATGGCCCAGCCAGGTTGCCCCTTACACACTCGGGGCCCGGCCAGGCCGCTCCTTACACACTCATGGCCCGGCCAGGCCGCTCCTTACACACTCATGGCCCAGCCAGGCTGCTCCTTACACACTCACGACCAGGCCAGGCCGCTCCTTACACACTCACGACCAGGCCAGGCCGCTCCTTACACACTCATGACCAGGCCAGGCCGCTCCTTACACACTCATGACCAGGACCAGACCGCTCCTTACACACTCATGACCAGGCCAGGCCGCTCCTTACACACTCATGGGGCCCAGCCAGGCCGCTCCTTACACACTCATGGCCCGGCCAGGCCGCTCCTTACACACTCATGGCCCAGCCAGGCCGCTCCTTACACACTCGGGGCCCGGACAGGCTGTGTCCATCCACTCCCACTGCACCTGTACCCAATGGGCTGGCAGTGCCGTGATGGGCCAAACGGCCTGTAACTCCCTCCCTGGTGAGACTATCCAGGGAGTACCGGCTCCAGAGGGGAGAGTGGCTCAGGGGGAGGCCCCCCTGCCTTTGGGGAGGGGGGTAATTCAGTGAGGGTGAGGAATGGCAGCCCTGTGTGTCACTGTTTGAATCATTAATCAGTAACAAATCGATTATCGCCGCGGGTGTAGGAGGGTCTCCTGAATCTAGACCCCCTCCGACTGCTCTCTCTACCTTCCTGTGGTCACGATCACTGCCCTCTGTAACTAACACGGTGGCAGGGATTCTTTGATGTTGCAGAAGTAAACTTCACTTGTAATAACAGATAGATAAGCAAAACAAAAGCCTTCACGCATCCTCAGTGTGTCTCTGCATTCAATGTTACTCGTGTTATACCCGGCTGTCATAGGTGTCAGCACCTCCCTTTTTCCTCACATCATGCCATTAAGGTGACCCCCCCCCCCCCCCGGGTGATATCCCCTCCTCTGTTTGAGGGGTGTCCCCACTGGACTCTGCCCCTCGGAGTCCCACAGTGAAAGGACCTGGTGTGTAGTTCAACCCCCCCCTCCCCCTCCGAGCCTTATCCCTATCGGTGAGGGGAGTGACAGGCCCTTTCATGGGGAGCAGTGCAGGCTGCTGCAGATGGTGGGGTGGGGGGGGGGGGGGGGTGAGGAGGGGGGGGGGGGTGGAAGCAGGCTGGAGTTTAAGTTTCTTTTTGTTTCATTCCTGGGAGGGTTCGCGAATCTCGCTCCGCTCAGAAAATTCCGCCAGTGAAAGGCTGCTCCGGCACAAAGACTCCGATTGTCTCCTCTCAAAACATCTCTGCAGTCGCTTTGAAAGACCCACGCAGCACATTAGTGACAAACCAACTAACATGATTGGCCCTGAACTCCTCGCCAGACCGATGAAGGGGCAGTTAGAATAAAAACATCATACGACTGAATAAATAACGGTTTTAATAAAATAAAGGTTGTGGTGAGGGTGGGGGGGGGGGGGGGGGGGGGATTAGAAGCCCCTTGGCTTTGGTGTCCTGGGAGCTGTTTTGGAAAGCAAATAGGATTTTGTCAATGGATTTAGAATCTCGGGACACGAGGGGGGGGGGGAGAGAGACAATGAATCTTTCACTTCGTGCCTGCTGCTGTTTTGTAAAGACATTCGAGGGAATGCGCAGATCGCCCAACTTCTGTCAGTCACGCTGCACCTGCAGCCTTTGCCAGCCTCTGGCCTTTGCATGTGCCCGATACGCTGCCAACCCTCACCCCGCTCTCTCTCTCTCTCTCTGTCTCTGTGTCTCTGTGCCTGGCACTGCCAACTGGACTGCCAGACGGAGTTGGTCTCTGGTACTGGGCCTCATGCACACGACAGGATCCCCAGAAGAAAGGGCATTTCTACAGTTTCTTTCAGCACCTCCAGAGTACTTGGAAAAACACCAGCCTGGTCACCCTAGCGTTGCAGCAGCCTCTTTCATCCAGTGCTTAAATAAACTGAAGATAGACACAAAAAGCTGGAGTAACTCAGCGGGTCAGGCAGCATCTCTGGAGAAAAGGAATGGGTGAAGTTTCGGGTCGAGACCCTTCTTGGTTGAAAGATAATTATTCATCAGGGTTCCCATGGTCTTCTTCACAGGTACTGATCTCCCCACCATTGAAATGAACTGCAGGAGTATCATCACAGGCCCACACCACCCCGGCCACTCTCCCGTTTCACCCCGACCATCGGGAATAAAAGGATAGGAGTCTGAAGATCGTGATCACCGGGTTCAAGAACAGTGGGCGGGCGAAATTAAATCTCAAGCGGGAGAGCGGGAGATTTTGCGAAAATGGACTTTCAGCGGGCGATCTCCCGCCGAAAGCGGGAGAGTTGGAGTCACTGCAACCATCAGGCTCTTGAACACCGCACGGCAAGCTGCTCACGGCGCCAGACACCCCGGTTCGATCCTGACTACGGGTGCTGTCTGTACGAAGGTTGTCAAAGTCAAAAGTCAAAGTATCCTTTATTGTCATTCAGACCTTTCGGTAGGCCGAAGGACCTGTTTCCGTGCCATCTATCTAAAGTCTAAACTTTCACTATGAACTCTATGGTCTGACTCGGGTTTCATAAAAGACTGGGTTTTTTTACAGTAGTATTATTAATGTTTTTTGTTTTTTTTTTGTTTATTGTATACTTTATTCTATGTTGTGTTCACAGCCCTGTTAAGCTGCTGCAAGTAGATGGATCGGAAATGTACGTGTTTTCGAGGGCTTTGGGCAAAATGTGGGTAAATGGCCTTGTCTAGATGGGGCATCGTGGGCGGCATAGATGGCATTTCGGGCCCTCAATCTGAAGAAGAGGTGGCCAGCTATGAAATGCCACCTGTCCATTCCCTCCACAGAAGATCCCTGACCCTCGGAGTTCCTCCAGCTGTTTGGTTTTTTTTTGCTCATGATTCCAGCATCTGCAGTTCCTTGCATCTCCACTTCTCCTCACTGTACTGATCGAACTGATGGCAATTAGCACTTTAACTCCCCCTCCCATTCCCGCACTGACCTTTCCGTCCTGGGCCTCCTCCATTGTCAGAGTGAGGCCCAACTCAAATTGGAGGAACAGCATCTCATACTTCGCTTGGGCAGATTACAACCCAGCGCAATGAATATTGATTTCTCTAACTTCAAGTAACCCTTGGTTTCCCTCTCGCTCCCTCTCCCTCCCCCAACCTAGTTCTCCGACTAGTTCTCCTGTCCTCCTGATTAAATATTAGTGATTGTACGCCGTGTTGTCACCTTCCCCTCAGCTAACAATGATCCACTCTACATTTCCTTACTATCATCTGCTTTGATCTGTCATTTTCACGCTTTACCATTCCATATCTCGAGACTCCCTCTCCCCTGACTCTGAGGAAGGGCCTCAACCCGAAACGTCACCATTCCTTCTCTCCAGAGATGCTGCCTGACCTGCTGAGTTACTCCAGCATTGTGCGTCTATGTTCAGCAAAGACCCTATAGCGGACCAAGATAGACCACTCCTTCTAAATGCAACGGGCTGACGTGTAGTACGCCACGGAGCAGAACGTGGGCCTTTATTTCATCCATTTCCGTAACCCGACCCGACCCGACCCTCAGTGTAATCAACGTTGCAGGGGAACAGTTTGTGTTAATAAATTAAAATTCTGAAAATGAGGAGAAGATTTTTACCAAAGAACCTTTATTTTTACGAGGATGTTTCCGTAACCGGCTTCCGTCTCCGCACTAGTATCCTACGGGATCTTTGGTGCGGAGACGGAAGCCGGTTACGGAAATGGGGCCGAGAATTACCCGTGAATCTGCCCATGACCGCACTACGTGTTTTCCGTCGAGTGGTCTATCTTGCTCGCTGTAGGATCTTTGATGTTTGGTGTAAACCAGCACCTGCAGTTTCTCCCTACACAACTTAGCGAGTGGGTGGCCGGGAGGTGAGGTGCGATTTGTCTCACTTCCTGCCAGGTTAGTGAGAGGACAAAAGGCAAGCCTGGGACTGGGGCTCTGAATCAGTGCAGAGACCCATTGTGATGAGGGCAGGAATTCTCTCAGACCATGCCACGTGTGTTGAAAGCCGCCTGGATTCACTTCACGTCGAACTGTTCATTGAGTAATACACTGCAGATCTGCAGCTCCCTGATGGACAAGGTTGTTGGTTTTTGGTGACACGGGAACTAGTAGAGTTGCTACCCCACAGCACCAGAGACCCAGACGGGCTCAATTCTGACCTCGGGTGCTGCCTGAGTGGAGTTTGCACGTCCTCCTGTGACCGCAAGGGATTTCACCGGGTGCTCAAATTCTTCTCACATCCCAAAGACGTGTGGGCTGGTATGTTCATCCATCGGCCTGGATAACTTTGACCCAAGTGGAAGGTGGTTGAGAAAGTGGGATAACATAGAACGAGTATGCATGGGTGGGTGATTGAAGGTAGACACCAATATCTGGAGTAACTCAGCACGGACTGGCAGCATCTCTGGAGAGAAGATTGATTGAGGATCAATGTGGACTCTTTCCATGCCTTATCTCTAAACTAAACCAAGTGGGCCTCCTTGCCTCTTTCTATGCCCTGTGCTTCTTGCATTACTATTAGTTTCTGTATTATATGTAACTATGTTTGTGGGTTTGTAGGAATAAACCTTCACAGTGAACTGCAACCCTCGACCTCTTGGTTAATGGGACAAATTGCTAATCCTCAAGACGGGGATTATTTCTGTCTGGGCATTGTGAGGATTACCGAGCCGGACGCGATCCTGATTCCAGCCTGGTATTTCCCGGCAGGTGGCCTGTCCTCTCCTTGGGAATGAAGGACGGCTCAGCTGGGAGGAGGGATGATCAAGTGTCGAGTGGAGGCAGCTGCAAACGCTGGAGACCCAAGATCAGCCCGGAGCCCAAGGCCCAACTATCTGACCGATATAAAAAGCACCAGGCTGCCTTTCAGCAGCGCATTCCACAACCCCCGGCAGCCCCAAGGAGGGTTACTACCAATGAAGTGTGAAGTGTGATCGCCGTTGTGGTCACACTTCACGGACACATAACGGAGTGTTTACACAAAAACATCCATAGGCACCAATGCCACTTAGCGATGATGATGAACAATTATCAGGGAGAAATCCCCAGCTGCTCTTCAAAAACACAGTGGTGGGATTTTAACCAGCGGGCTGATGGGATCACAGATAAATAAGTGCAGCACTCCCTCAGTACCAAAGATGCCCCTCTGGCACTGCAGCACTCCCGCAGAACTGAGAATTTAGCAGATTCCAGGCGGTCATAACTGGCTTATTTTCCCAGACATAAATTCTCATTTTGCTTCCATATAACCATATAACAATTACAGCACGGAAACAGGCCCTCTCGGCCCTTCCAGTCCGTGCCGACCATTTGTTTTCCCCTAGTCACATCTACCTGCACTCAGACCATACCCCTCCATTCCCTTCTTGTCCATATATCTATCCACTTTACTTTTAAATGTTAAAATCGATCCTGCCTCCACCACTTCTGCTGGAAGCTCATTCCACACAGCCACCACCCTCCGAGTAAAGAAGTTCCCCCTCACGTTACCCCTAAACTTCTGTCTCTTAATTCTCATGTCATGCCCTCTTGTTTGAATCTTCCCTACCCTCAATGGGAAAAGCTTATCCACGTCAACCCTGTCTATCCCTTTCATCATTTTAAAGACCTCAATCAAGTCCCCCCTTAACCTTCTGCGCTCCAAAGAATAAAGACCTAACTTGTTCAACCTTTCTCTGTAACATAGTTGCTGGAACCAAGGCAGCATTCTAGCAAATCTCCTCTGTACTCTATTTTGTTGACATCCTTCCTATAATTAGGCAACCAAAATTGTACACTATACTCCAGAATTGGTCTTACCAATGCCTTGTACAATTTTAACATTACTTCCCTACTCCGATATTCAATGCTCTGATTTATAAAGGCCAGCACACCAAATGCTTTCTTTACCACCCTATCTACATGCGATTCCTCCTTCAGGGAACTATGCACAGTTATTCCTAGATCTCTCTGTTCCACAGCATTCCTCTATTTCCTACCATTTACCATGCACGTCCTATTTTGATTTGTCCTGCCAAGATGTAGCACTTCACACTTATCAGCATTAAACTCCATCTGCCATCTTTCAGCCCACTTTTCCAAATGGCCCAAATCTCTCTGTAGACTTTGAAAATCTACTTCATTATCCACAACTCCACCTATCTTAGTATCATCTGCATACTTACTTATCCAATTTTCCACCCCATCATCCAGATCATTGATGTACATGACAAACAACAGTGGACCCAACACAGATCCCTGAGGCACCCCACTGGTCACCGGCTTCCAACCTGACAAACAGCCATCCACCGTTACTCTCTGACATCTCCCATTCAGCCACTGTTGAATCCATCTTGCTACTCCGCCATTAACACCCAAAGATTGAACCTTCTTAACCAACCTTCCATGGGGAACCTTGTCAAAGGCCTCACTGAAATCCATATAGACAACATCCACTGCTTTACCCTCATCAATTTCCCTAGTAACTGCTTCAAAAAATTCAAGAAGGTTTGTCAAACATGACCTTCCAGGCACAAATCCATGTTGACTGTTCCTGATCAGACCCTGTTTATCCAGATGCTTATATATATTATCTTTAAGTATCCTTTCCATTAATTTGCCCACCACTGACGTCAAACTAACAGGTCTATAATTGCTAGGTTTATTATTTGAACCTTTTTTAAACAATGGAACAACATGCGCAGTACGCCAATCCTCTGGCACTATTCCCGTTTCTAATGACATTTGAAATATTTCTGTCATAGCTCCTGCTATTTCTACACTAACTTCCCTCAATGTCCTAGGGAATATCCTGTCAGGACCTGGAGACCGATCCACTTTTATATTTTTCAAAAGTGTCAGTACTTCTTCCTCTTTGAATCTCATAGTTTCCATAGCTACTCTACTTTTTTCCCTTACCTCACAGAGTTCAATATCCTTCTCCTTGGTGAATACCGAAGAAAAGAAATTGTTCAATATCTCCCCCATCTCTTTTGGCTCTGCAGATAGCTGTCCATTCTGGCTCTCTAATGGTCCAATTTTATCCCTCGTTATCCTTTTGCTATTAATATAGCTATAGAAACCCTTTGGATTTACTTTCACCTTTCTTGCCAAAGCAACCTCATATCTTCTTTTAGCCTTCCTAATTTCTTTCTTAAAATTCTTTTTACATTCTTTATACCCCTCTAGCACCTCATTTACTCCATGCCTTCTATAATTATTGTAGATATCTCTCTTTTTTCGAAACAAGTGTCCAATTTCCCTTGAAAACTATGGCTCTTTCCAATTGCAGCAATAACACCTACATCAGGTTGCTGTTCATCGACTTCAGTTCCGCCTTTAACACTGTCATACCCGCTAGCTTGATCACCAAACTCAGCGGTCTTGGCATCTCCACTTCCCTCTGCAATTGGACACTGGATTTCCTCACTAACAGACCCCAGTCTGTTAGGATCAACAACCTCACCTCCTCCACTATAACACTGAACACTGGCGTGCCACAGGGCTGTGTGCTCAGTCCTCTCCTCTACTCTCTCTTCACCCATGATTGCATCCCTAAGTTTAGCTCCAACGCCATCATAAAATTTGCCGACGACACCACGGTGGTAGGACTGATCAGCGATAACGACGAGTCAGCCTACAGGGAGGAGGTCCAGCACCTGACAACCTGGTGTGCCAATAACAACCTCGTCCTCAACTCCCAAAAGACGAAGGAGATCATCGTCGACTTCAGGAAGAACAGAGGGGGCAGACACACCCCCATCCATATAAACGGGACTGAGGTGGAGCGGGTCTCCAACTACAAATTCCTCGGGGTACACATCTCGGAGGATCTGTCCTGGTCCCTCAACACCTCCAAGCTGGTCAAAAAGACGCAGCAGCGCCTTTACTTCCTGAGGAGGCTCAAAAAAAGCCCACCTGTCCCCCCTGATCCTGACCAACTTCTACCGCTGTACCATCGAAAGCATCCTGACCACCTGCTTTACGGTATGGTACAGCAGTTGCACCGTAGCAGACAGGAAGGCACTACAACGGGTGGTGAAAACCGCCCAGCACATCATCGGTGCCCCGCTCCCTGCCTTGGATGCCCTCCACCGAAAACGGTGTCTGAGACGGGCTGGGAAGATCATCAAGGACCCCTCCCACCCTAACCATGGACTGTTTGCCCTCCTACCATCGGGGAGGCGGTACAGGAGCCTCAGGTCCCGCACCAGCAGGATGAGGCGTAGCTTCTACAATAACACCATCGCACTGCTGAACTCGGAGTCCCGCCGATAGATTCCCACATCTGTATTTATTTATCTGTATTTATCTAAACATTGCTATCACTACGTACTGACACTAAACTGCATTTCGTTGTACCCATACTTGTATCTGTGCAATGACATTAAATTAAATTTGAATTTGAATTTGAATTTGTTACTATTTCCTTTCAACCTTACAGGGACATAAAGATTCTGTACTCTTACAATTTCCCATTTAAATGTCCTCCATTTCTCTTCTACATCCTTCCCATAAAACAAAATGTCCCAATTCACTCCTTCCTTACGCATTCCCTCAAAGTTAGCCTTTCTCCTATCAAAAATCTCCACCCTAGGTCCAGTTCTGACTCTCTTCATAATTATATTGAAACTAATGGTATTGTGATCACTGGTCCCGAAGTGCTCACCAACGCATACCTCCGTCACCTGACCTGCCTCATTTCCTAACAGGAGGTCCAGCACTGCCCTTCTCTGGTCGATACCTCTATGTACTGCTGCAAAAAACTATCCTGCACACATTTTACAAACTCCAAACCATCCAGTCCATTTACAGAATGTGTTTCCGGTGGGATTCCTTTTCCAAGACATTTATTCCAGTTTATAGAGTCACGACACTTTACTTAAATAAACTAAAACGTCTATACTTTTTTTTAAAGAGTCTGGTTGTGAAAGATGAAATCCGTACCCCAGTGAGGGTCAGTGTGTGTGTGGGACCCGTGCCCCAGTGCGTGTGGGACCTGTACCCCAGTGTGTGTGGGACCCGGACCCCAGTGTGTGTGGGACCTGTACCCCAGTGAGGGTCAGTGTGTGTGAGACCCGTACCCCAGTGTGTGGGGGACCCATACCCCAGTGAGGGTCAGTGCATGTGTGGGACCCATACCCCAGTGAGGATCAGTGTGTGTAGGACCCGTACCCCAGTGTTGTGGGGGACCCGTACCCCAGTGTTGTGGGGGACCCGTACCCCAGTGTTGTGGGGGACCCGTACCCCAGTGAGGGTCAGTGTGTGTGGGACCCGTACCCCAGTGTGTGTGGGACCCGTACCCCAGTGTTACGGGGGTACCCGTACCCCAGTGTTGTGTGGGACCCGTACCCCAGTGAGGGTCAGTGTGTGTGGGAACCCGTACCCCATGTGTGTGTGTACGGGGACCCGTACCCCAGTGAGGGTCAGTGTGTGTGGGACCCGTACCCCAGTGAGGGTCAGTGTGTGTGGGACCCGTACCCCAGTGAGGGCCAGTGTGTGTGGGACCCGTACCCCAGTGAGGGTCAGTGTGTGTGGGGTTGTTCAGTGAGCAGGGTGTGAGCTGTTGGTCAGGCAGAGAGCTGGAAACTGGAGGCTCAGGATTCTGCTGTCAATGGTCTGTAGTGAGGGCTGGAAAATGGTTCCCAGTTGTTTGCTTACAAAGTGATGATTGGAGTGGACGGTGAAGCGGAGAATGTGCTGGAAACTTTATCCACACTCATTCGGAAGCAAGCTATTTGCATCAGGGCTGTCTGCTGCTTCCTGAGGTTATGCTGAGCTGGCAGCACCTAGTTAGGGGTCGGGGAGGGGTGGGGTGGGGGGGGGTGGGGTGGGGGGGGGGAGGGGAGGGGTGGGGGGGTAGCCCTAATGGAGCTCAGTGACGGAGGGGTAGAGAGAGATGGCAGCGAGTGACGAAGAGGAGCAGAGATGAGTCCGGTGGCTCTTTGGAATTATCACGCCAGTTGGCCGATGGGGATGGGATCACTGAGGGTTCAATGGTGCTGCATTTGCCACGGTGAAATTCTCTTTGCATATATTACACATTTGGCGCCATTTCCAAAGTGCGGTCGGCCCGCACGCTCGATGTACTGGAGCAGTTCGTTCCTACGTTCCTCTCCTCTCCTCTCCTCGCCCGGCCACCCTTGTGTCCCGGGGGCGGCTCCAGCAGCCAATCTAGAAGGCCCTGGCTTCACCCTCCTACCAGGCCTTTGTCCTCTGGTCCACGTCTCCAACTCCCTCCCGCTTCTGCCGTCCGATGAGACTTTTGAGGCAAGTTCCTGGTCCCGCTGCCGATGAGCCCCAGGGTCTCCTGGGCGGGAAGATATTTAGTTACGAAGTGAAATAAGGTGTTTGGTGCTGGAGCGTGATGCTGAGACGATACGATACGGTACGATGGCACTTTATTGTCAGACCGAGGTCTGAAATTTGTTTTTGCAATAAAATAAAGAACACAACACACAATAGAGTCCAACATAAAACATCCTCACACAGCAGAATCAAAGAGTTTCCCACTGTGAGGGAAGGCACCAAAGTCAGTCATCTTTCTCGATGTTCCTGATGTTCACCCGTGGACGGAGCCGCTACGGGCAGCCCGCTGCTCTGGTCCGCTCGCCGAGATGATGGAACTCCGACGTCGGAACGGGAGGCCAACCTCAGCGTCTTGGACCTCCGAATCGGCCACTTCCCACCGGAGTCTGCGGCTCCCGACCCACTGTAATCCTCCTGCATGGAGGAGCAGCGCAAGAAGCTGAATAGCCCGCTCACTCCTGCTCCCTCTCCTCCTGCATTCTCATTGACTGCACAATCCCACCATCCTCTGATATCGGCACCGTGGTGCAGAGGGTGGAGCTGCTGCCTCACGGTGCCGGTGACCCTGGTTCCATCCTGACTTCTGCTGCTGTTCGTGTGGAATTTGCAAGTTCCCCTGTGAACTGCGTGGGTTTCCTCCGGCTGCTCCGGTTTCCTCCCACACTCCAAAGACGTAAAGGTTAATTGGCCTTGGTAAAAATTGTCGATTGTCCCTAGTGTGCGCAGGATGCTGTCAGTGTGCAGCGCGAACCCGGTGGGCCAAAGGGCCTGTTTCTATGCTGTATCTCTCAACTAAACTGCGTGAGATACCTCCAGGTGATCTGGTTTCCTCCCGCATCCCAAAGACGTTAATTGGCCTCCGTAAATAGCCTCTAGTTTGCAGGGAGAGGACGAGAAAATGGGACAACAAAGAACTAGTGTGAACGGCTGATGGATGGTCAGCATGGACTCGATGGGCCGAAGGGCCTGTTTCTATGCTGTATCTCTAAACTATTGAGCTGCTCTCTTTGGGAAATGGCCCAAGCACTACGTCAGAGAGGAGGCGCAGTCCCTGGAGGAGCAGAGAATTAGAAATGAATGGGACACAATGGCTCCACAGACTGCAGGTGATGTTACCGAGCCGGATCTTTCTGCACAAGGTCTGCACTAGGCACCGAAGCAGAAATAATCATCCGCACAAAACGCAGCCCGTCACAGATACGGGAAATCCACAGCAATTCGGGACAATGCAGCTGGTCTGGCAAGGAGAGGGGAACCAGGATGCAGCCGCAGAGAGGAGAGAAGAGACAGAGGAAATGGGGAACAACAAAGGACAGAACAAGGACAGCGTACAAAGAGGTGGAGTTCGACAGGGTGAGAAATGTGAAGAGTGCGTTATAACAAAACAATGCAGAAAGGACAAGTTGGCACCTGGGATGAGATTATAACGGCCACTATGTCAATCTAGGTCTCTTGCAATACAAGAAATTAGTGTGCAAAATTAGAGCACATAGTATTGGGGGTAGGGTATTGACATGGATAGAGAACTGGTTGGCAGACAGGAAGCAAAGAGTAGGAATTAACAGGGCCTTTTCAGAATGGCAGGCAGTGACGAGAGGGGTGCTGCAAGGCTCGATGCTGGGAACCCAGTTATTTACAATATATATTAATGAATTAGACAAAGTGTAACATCTCCGAGCTTGTGGATAACACAAAACTGGAGTGGCAGTGTGAGCTGCGAGGAGGATGTTATGAAGCTGCAGGGTGACTTGGATAGGTTGGGTGAGTGGGCAGATACATGGCAGATGCAGTATCATGTGGATAAATGTGAGGTTATCCACTTTGGTGGCAAGAACAAGAAGGCAGATTATTATCTGAATGGTGTCAGATTGGGAGAAGGGGAGGTGCAACGAGACCTGGGTGTGCGTGTACAGCAGGCGGTGAAGAAAGCTAATGGCATGTTGCCCTTCATTTTTGATTTTGAGAGGATTTGAATTTAGGAGCAAGGAGGTCCTATTGCAGTTGTACAGGGCCCAGGTGTGACCGCACCTGGAGTATTGTGTGCAGTTTTGGCCTCCTAGTTTGAGGAAGGGCATTCTCGTTAATGAGGGAGTGCAGCGTAGGTTCACCAGATTAATTCCCGGGATGGCGGGACTGACAAACGCTGAAAGGTTGGATCGACTGCGCTTGTATTCACAGGAATTTAGAAGGATGAGAGGGGATCTTATGGGAATATGTAAAATTATTAAGGGATTGGACAGGCTAGATGCAGAAAAAATGTTCCCGATGTTGGGGGAGTCACAGTTTAAGAAGAAGTGGTAGGCCATTTTAGGACTGAAATTAGGAAAATCTTTTTCAGCCAGAGAGTTGTGAATCTGTGAAATTCTCTGCCTCAGAAGACAGTGGAGGCCAATTCACTGGATGTTTTCAAGAGAGAGCTAGATATAGCTCTTAGGGCTAATGGAATCAGGAGATATGGGGCGAAAGCAAGAACGGGTTACTGATTTAGGATGATCAGCCATGATCATATTGAATGGGGGTGCTGGCTCGAAGGGCCGAATGGCCTATTCCTGCACCTATTTTCTGTGTTTCTAACCTGACGAATATAGTTAGGAATGGGAAGTAAATGGTCAAAGTTACAAAGTATGTGAACAAAGACTTAAAATGCTGTTGTATTTCATTGAGTCATATGGCAACGCTGGACAACATGGAAAGGTGACCTTTCCAGTCGGGACTTATCCAAGTTCTCCAGAGATGTTGCCTGACCCGCTGAGTTACACCAGCACCTTGCGCCTTATCTGATAAACCAGTTACATTTGTCCCCATGTACTCAGAGGGATAGGACAGGAAAAAGAAGAATGCGGCGGAGTTGGTAGTGAAGGTGGACACAAAAAGCTGGAGTAACTCAGCGGGACAGGCAGCATCTCTGGAGAAAAGGAGCGGGTCGAGACCCGTCTTCAGATGGTGATCTTGCTTTGATGAAGACTCTGTTGAGCTGCCTGGTCCCTGGCCTTGGGATGCTGATGGTACTGTATAAATAAGAGTTGTTTTTGTTGTTATTGGGTAAGACAGCGGAGAATAAATCAATTGGAGTCCTCTTGTAGATCATCAGCCGGGGAGCCAAGCAGGAAAATGAATGTGCGGATGGGACCAAAGGTCAGTTCTCTGCATAGACTGCGGAATACAAAGGCCTTTGTTTGCGTTAAAGAACAAGAAACATTCCTATCCCTTCATTGTTTATAACATCACCCTAATATGAAGGAGATGGAGGATTACATCAGGGGGAATGTACAAATGATATTGCTGAAATGGAAGAGGATAATAGTCCAGAGGAAATGACTGAGGCATTGTTACATCAGAGGAGACAGCACCTCACGTGTGGAAGACCGATAGAGTTGCTGCCTCACAGCGCCAGAGACCCGAGTTTGATCCTGACTACGGGAATTGGAAGTTCTCTCCGTGACTGCGTGGGTTTTCTCCGGGAACTCGTTTCCTCCCACATCCAAAGATGTACAGATTTGTAGGTTAATTGGCGTGGTGTAAATGTAAATTGTCCCTGAGTGCGTGTAGGATAGTGTTTGTGTGGGGGGATCGCTGGTCGGCGTACACTCGGTGGGTCGAAGGGACTGTTTGCATGCATCGGTATCAAAAAGAAACTGTTTGAAAAACCGCACAAACTGAGAAACTGCTATATTTCCAACGTGCCAATGCTTTTCCCCAGAGCGACAGGACAAGGTGTAAATTCTGATGGCCCAGGACTCCAGGCTAATCCAGGAGTTATTGGGAACTGTAACTGGGGTGGAGGTGGATAGAGCAACCCTCTGACTAACCTCACTGGGCGACCCCCTGCTCTCTCCCTGAAATAAAACGAGAGACCCTGATACAGCGGAGAAATGTCAGGCAGTGAGCAACCAGTGCTGGAATGCTGAGTCACTTCCCCTCAACCCGCTTCCCAACCACTCGTGTTTCTCTCACCCCAATATATCGAGAGTTATTATTACAGCACTCTGCTTTAAGTCTTCCGTGACGACAAGTGACAGCCAGGTCACTGGGTTTACCGGAGTTCCCAGGGTGTTCCATCAATGGACGGATTCCAACATTGCCACCAGCACATCCTTACCCCAGCACCCGAGGGTGCCTGCTCACATAAGTGATAGAACCAGAAATAGGCCTTTCAGCCCATCAAGTCTACTCCGCCATTCAATCATTGCCGATCTATCGTTCCCTCTCATAGAAACATAGAAAAATGGAAAAATAGGTGCAGGAGTAGGCCACTCGGCCATTCAATATGATCATGGCTGATCATCTAAAATCAGCACCCCGTTCCTGCCTTTTCCCAAATATCCCTTGATTCCTTTAGCCCTAACAGCTAAATCTAACTCTAAATCTAACTCTCTCTCTCTCTCTCAACCCCAATCTTATGCTTTCTTCTTATAACCCATCACCACTAACTCTCTTATACCTCACAAACCCATACCTCAGATAATTTCACAAATTCCACCATCCCATCCCCGAGGGCCAAACTTTTAACTTCCAAGGTCACAAAATCTTTTCCTAGGCCACTTGGCCAATCTCGCATCCTGAGAACTGATCACTAAAACCCTTCCTCGATGAAGCTGTTCCCGCCCTGACCTTGGGATGCTCACCGTGCGGTATTAATTTAGTTTAGTTTTAAGAGATACAGCGTGGAAATAGGCCCTTCGGCCCACCAAGTCCGTGCCAACCGGTACACTGGTTCTATCCTACACACTAGGGGTAATTTACAGAAGCCAATTAACCTACAAACGTACGTCTTTGAGATGTGGGAAGAAACCGGAGCACCCAGAGAAACCCACGCGGTCCACAGGATGAACGTACAAACTCCGTACAGACAGCACCCATAGTCAGGATTGGCCTCGGGCCTCTGCCGCTGGAAGGCAGCACCACCGTCCCGCCCCAAAATGTTCTTGATGTTATTGAGGGGCAAAGGGGATAAGAACCAACCAGTTTAAAAACACACAGTGCTGGAGTAACTCAGTGGGTCGGGCAGTATCTCTGGAGGATCAGAAGAAGGTTCCTCCACAGATGCTGCCCGACCCGCTGAGTTACTCCAGCACTTTGTGTTTATTTTGCAAACCAGCTTCTGCATTTCATTGTGTCTACTAGAATCAATCGAAACTTCCCTTCTAAATCTCCAGCCCGAGGGCAGAGCAGGAAAGTGAGTGAGCGGAACAAAAAACAAGCTCAGTTCTCTTTCCCATTTAAATCAAAGAATGATTAGTGCTGATGTGCTCCTGATAAATAATCCCGCAGATGTGAGGAGAAACAACACTGCATTTGGAGAACTTGGGTTCTATTCAACAAATAATACGGATGTAAAAATCTAGGATCAGCAGATCATAAGATCATAAGTGATAGGAGCAGAATTAGGCCATTCGGCCCATCGTCTCCTCCACCATTCAATCATGGCAGATCTATCTCTCCCTCCTAACCCCATTCTCCTGCCTTCTCCCATCACCTCTGACATCCGAACTAGTCTGGACATTCAGTGAGTGTGTGGGACCCGTCCCCCAGTGAGGGTCAGTGTGTGTGTGTGTGGGACCTGTACCCCAGTGAGGGCCAGTGTGTGTGGGGGACCTGTACCCCAGTGAGGGCCAGTGTGTGTGTGGGACCCGTCTCTCCAGTGAGGGCCAGTGTGTGTTACCCCAGTGAGGGCCAGTGTGTGTGGGGGACCTGTACCCCAGTGAGGGCCAGTGTGTGTGGGACCTGTACCCCAGTGAGGGTCAGTGTGTGTGGGACCTGTACCCCAGTGAGGGGCCTGTGTGTGGAGACCTGTACCCAGTGAGGGCCAGTGTGTGTGGACCTGTACCCAGTGAGGGTCAGTGTGTGTGGGACCCGTACCCCAGTGAGGGTCAGTGTGTGTGGGACCCGTACCCCAGTGAGGGTCAGTGTGTGTGGGACCCGTACCCCAGTGAGGGTCAGTGTGTGTGGGACCTGTACCCCAGTGAGGGCCAGTGTGTGTGTGGGACCTGTACCCCAGTGAGGGCCAGTGTGTGTGGGACCTGTACCCCAGTGAGGGTCAGTGTGTGTGGGACCTGTACCCCAGTGAGGGCCAGTGTGTGTGGAACCCGTACCCCAGTGAGGGCCAGTGTGTGTGGAACCCGTACCCCAGTGAGGGCCAGTGTGTGTGGGACCTGTACCCCAGTGAGGGCCAGTGTGTGTGGGACCCGTACCCCAGTGAGGGCCAGTGTGTGTGGGACCTGTACCCCAGTGAGGGCCAGTGTGTGTGGAGAGGAGAGAAAGCAGAGACTCAGCCTAAGAAACGGTGCAGCAAATTGCTCAGAACATGATGGCTGGGACAGATGGAATGTGTAGGAAGGAACTGCAGATGTTGGTTTGCAGCGAAGATAGACATAAAATGCTGGAGTAACTCAGCGGGACGGGCAGCATCGGTGGAGGGAAGGAGTGGGTGACGTTTCTGGTCGGTGCGATCCAACTGGATTCTACGCGGTGGAGGTTCATTGGCTGGAGTTTGACCAATTGACGTTTTGTTTATTTGCGATATCTGCATCTGTGCCCTCGCGACCCTCGAAGGATCAAGGATGGCAGCAGAGAGGTTTAGAAACATAGAACGTAGGAGCAGGAGTAGGCCATTCGGCCCTTCGAGCCAGCACCGCCATTCAATATGATCAAGGCTGATCGTCCACAATCAGTACCCCGTTCCTGCTTTCTCCCCCTATGATATCCCTTGATTCCGTTAGCCCTGTGAGCTCTATCGAACTCTCTCTTGAAAACATCCAGTGAAATGGCCTCCACTGCCTTCTGTGGCAGAGAACTCCACAGATTCACAACTCTCAGGGTGAAAAGATTTGGCCTCAGGTTTGTGAGCAACAAGTGGAGGGGGCGGCTGTGGGCTGGAGTGGAACACTGTTGGCTCACGGGGTCTGAGCGTTTGGGCGGCGAGCCTGTTATCACAGGTGCTTCACAGTTACGTGCAGGGGGGACCGCTCTGAATCCCGTCCCAGCTGCCAGCCACATACAGCAGAGGTGACAGGGATGTCTGGGCCCTGGCAAGGCCAGTGTGGAACATTTAAGCCCCTCCATTCTCTTGTCATCGAACAAAACAAATCAAAATATAAAATGATTAAAAGTGCAAGCTGTCGCCGTGGGAACCGTGGGGTCACAGACTCCCTTTGATTCAACGTCTGACATTGGCACAAATCTAGAAAAGGGTGTCCCTGGTCCAAACTAAGCGATTTGCCAGTCAATTTATCACCTCTTTAATTGTGCACACTGCTCTGTAAGCTGGTGCACTGGGGTCCAAGTCCCACACACACTGACCCTCACTGGGGTCAGTCCCACACACACTGACCCTCACTGGGGTCCGGGTCCCACACACACTGACCCTCACTGGGGTCCAAGTCCCACACACACTGACCCTCACTGGGGGTCCGGGGTCCCACACACATGACCCTCACTGGGGTCCGGTCCCACACACACTGACCCTCACTGGGGTCCGGATCCCACACACACTGACCCTCACTGGGGTCCAAGTCCCACACACACTGACCCTCACTGGGGTCCAAGTCCCACACACACTGACCCTCACTGGGGTCCGGATCCCACACACACTGACCCTCACTGGGGTCCGGGTCCCACACACACACACACACACTGACCCTCACTGGGGTCCGGGTCCCACACACACTGACCCTCCACTGGGGTCAAGGTCCCACACAACACACTGACCCTCACTGGGGTCCGGGTCCCACACACACTGACCCTCACTGGGGTACGGGTCCCACACACACTGATCCTCACTGGGGTACAGGTCCCACACACACTGATCCTCACTGGGGTACGGGTCCCACACACACTGATCCTCACTGGGGCACGGGTCCCACACACACACACTGACCCTCACACACTTACGGGAGTATAGAACGTATTAAACTGATATGGTGCCGCAATGCTAAACAGGAAATAATGGGTTATTTTTACACAATTGCTTATTCAATTCATGTGTTCACATGACAGCATTGTCTGGAGTCTGAAGAAGGGTCTCGACCCAAAACGTCCGCTATCCATGTCCTTTAGACTAGTTAGAGATGCTGCCTGACCATCTGAGTTTCCCCAGCACTTGGTTTTTTTTTTGCAAACCAGCATTCTCAGTTCCTTGTGTCTGCATCGTCTTAATCTTGTAATAAATGGCATAAAACTGCACCAGTGAAAAAGTCAGGCCCATTTATGGCTTGCATCCGGGCTCTTACACATCGGGTCAAGAGTGTTTAATTGTCACATGCGCCCTCAACAGAAGAATGAAAATCTTACTTGCAGCAGTTTAACAAGAAATCACACATTGTGGGTGACCACAATAGTGCAATCATTTTAGTCGGTAGTGCAACTAGAAACACAGTCCAAGCAGATCCTCGCAGGTGGACAGTTCCAGACACAACACACCACAATCAGCTGGTAAATACAACCTTGCTGATTCCAATCTCTCAGTTCCTTTTTTTATACTAGTTCCTTCTTCCAAGCACTAACTGACTTTTGTACCACATCAAATGTCAATACGTGGCGTGAAACATAGAAACATAGAAAATAGGTGCAGGAGGAGGCCATTCGGCCCTTCGAGCCAGCACCGCCATTCATTGTGATCATGGCTGATCGTGCCCAATCAATAACCCGTGCCTGCCTTCTCCCCATATCCCTTGACTCCACTAGCCCCTAGAGCTCTATCTAACTCTCTCTTAAATCCATCTAGTGACTTGGCCTCCACTGCCCTCTGTGGCAGGGAATTCCACAAATTCACAACTCTCTGGGTGAAAATGTTTTTTCTCACCTCAGTCTTAAATGACCTCCCCCATATTCTAAGACTGTGGTCCCTGGTTTTGGACTCGCCCAGCATTGGGAACATTTTTCCTGCATCGAGCTTGCCCAGTCCTTTTATAATTTTATATGTTTCTATAAGATCCCTTCCTCATCCTTCTAGGGATTCTGGTCTGTGTTATGGATTGGGCCACATCTACACTGAGCTGGTTCCAAACCAAGCTGTGATGCAAGCCGACAGTATGCTTTCTATGCTTCAGATGTCTGTAAGAGAGTTATTGGAGACATTCTAAATTTCCTCATTCTGAGAAAGTAAAGGGATTATTATGCTGTTTTGGCAATCTCTTCAATATGGTTGGTCCACCACTGATCATGGGTTTTATTTATTGCCTTGGAACTTGAAACTCTCAACTGGTTCCGCTTTGGCACTGTTGATGCTAATTGGGGCATGTACTCCACCACGCCTCCGGAAGTCAATAACTAGCTCCTTTGTCTTGCTGGCATTGAGTAGTTATTGCCCTGACACCATGTGACCAAGTTCTCCCTGTCTTTGTGGTGCTCCGTTTCATCAATGTTGACCACTGTAGCGCCATCTCCAAATGTGAAGATGGAGTTAGAGTCGGATTTGGCCTCACGATCATAGTGTGTAGAGTGTGCAGTGGGGGACAGAGAACGCACCTGTGTTCACCATTATCGTGGAGGATGTAGAAGGTGTCACGTGGTCTTGGCATGTGGGACGAGTGTAGATGGGGTACCTTGGTCAACATGAACAAACTGGCCCAAGGGGCCTGTTTCCGTGCTGTATGCGACTCTTTATTGTGAAAAGGTTCGGCATTTTAAGATACCAGTTATTGTAAAATCGCAGGACACCTTGTCACGTTGTTACAGAAGATACAAGGACCTGTCCACCAACATTACACTGCAGTCACATTCCACCACATTTCATCCCCTCAGCGCCTCCCTGGACCTCTCCACCAACCACCCCCCATCTCACGGTGCTTTCCCCTGCACTCAGAGGAGGTGCGTTTCTTGTTCTTTTATCTCTTCCTCTTACCCCCAACCGTCTCTATCAGGTGAAGCAGCAATTCATGCAACACCACAAACAAAACGGCATGTGTTGGAATCTGAAGCAGAATACAAAGTGCCAGAGTAACTCAGCGAGGCAGGCAGCATCTGGAGAGGCAATTGACAGGGCTCATTTCAGGTCGCGACCCTTCTTCAGACTCGCCTTAAACTTTAACTCCTTGTCTCTTTCCACAGTTGCTCCCTGACCTGCTGAGAGTTTCCACCATTTCTGCTTTCTGTTTCAGATTTCCACCATCTGCAGGGTTTTGGGTCATATTAATGTGGAATATGCAAATCTTCACAACACATGTTTACAACACATCTGCCACATTATTACCTTAAAACAAGGCTTAGTGCCTTATTACAATAGTACAAGCCTCTGTGTGTAGACTGACTCTATGCAATGATAATGTACTGATAATTAAAATTAGTAGTCATATCATAATAACTATAGCAATAATAATATCTAAACCATTTATCTCTAAAATAATCCAAACTATATAAAATAATATTACAGAATTGACCATATTGGTGGTGAGTCTCTGGAATTCTCTGCCATAGAAGGTAGTTGAGGCCAGTTCATTGGCTATATTTAAAAGGGAGTTAGATGTGGCCCTTGTGGCTAAAGGGATCAGGGGGTATGGAGAGAAGGCAGGTACAGGATACTGAGTTGGATGATCAGCCATAATCATATTGAATGGCGGTGCAGGCTCGAAAGGCTGAATGGCCTACTCCTGCACCTATTTTCTATGTTTCTATGTTTCTATATTAATTAAGTTGAGAGGTATATATTGTATTAACATATATATATGTATAAGGCAGACACAAAATGCTGGAGTAACTCAGCAGAACAGGCAGCATCTCTGGAGAGATGGAATGGGTGACGTTTCGGGTCGAGACCCTTCTTCAGACTGATCATGTGTGTGTATGTATGTGTGTACAAAAATCTGTAAGTGTGTGTGTGTATATATATTAACTATATTATGTTATCCTATATTATAATATATTATATAGGAGTATATTGTATTATAATAGTATATACAGTATTATTATAAACCTTACAAAAGTAAATGGAATATAATAAACTATGATTACAGATGTGAAATGTGAAACCAGAGGAAACAATATGTGGGAGGGGACGGGGATGGGGGGGCGGTAGGGGAAATCAGGGTGCATCCAGGTGGGGCACCGGGAAGAGAGGGGAGGACAAGGTGGGGGGACGTAGAGGAGAGGTTGGTGTTCGGCGCTAACAATAATGTTTTCACTTCTGCACATCGAGCTTTGCTCCTCGCTCCTTATCGCCACCATCAATCTCTGGCCTTTATCAACACCGCACTCAAACTCAAGTGAACAAAGAGATTATCGGGGCTTTCAAGTCTCAGGAAGTTCTCAGGTAATTCCCAAGAGTCTGGATCAGTGCCGCCCCCCACCAAACCTCCTGCCCAATATTTACTCCCTGCCAGCAGTCTCCAGTGCGTGAGCGCACTCACAATATTTATCTCGATTCCCCACGGAACCCTCACATCTAGGGTTGCTGACGTTCTCACTCCCGAATAAGGGACAAAAGGTCAAAATGAGGGACAAATTCCCGACGGCAAGTCATTGACTGACTTGACCGTGGCTTGGTGAATGATGAGTTGGCCCGGGGGCTGGACTGCACACAAAGCCCAGCCGGCGGGCCAGCTGAGGAGCTTTGGTCCGGCGCCCCATCCAACTCACCAACCGATGGTCGGCCATGAGAAGGAGGGGTGGTGGTGGTGTCGGCGGTCAGCGAAGGTCCGAGGGTCGGACAGCTGGCATGACTGCTGACCGACGGGGCCACGGGCGAGGCGCTGCTGCTGCACTCCATGGGCTGCACTACGTCGGGACGGGTGAGGCGGGGCCGGACGCGGCGCTCCGACCCGACAGTCCCCCGACCCGAGTAGTAGCAGTCAAATATGGATCAAGGGCGATCCGATCCGTGTCCAAACCAATGTAGCCCAATATACGGGATGTCCCGGCTAAACCGGGGCAGTTGGCAACCCTACTCACAGATGCCACTTGCATGTCTTGCAATATTGGCCCTTCGGCCCAACTTGCCCAGGACCAACTGGCCCAACATGTCCCATCCCATTTCACTAGTCCCCCCTGCATGCATTTCGCCCACATCCCGCTAAACCTGTCCTATCCATGCACCTGTCTAATTGTTTCTTAAACGTTGCGATAGTCCCTGCCTCTGGCGGCTACGAACTTACATCCCCCTCACGGCTGAGCAAGCCTGGCATTCCTGGGGGCAAAGGGCGACAGGTGAATTGTCTCAGGTGTTGGTAGCAGGTGTCACCTCCTCCCAGTCCCTCCCACCGCACGCCCAGGTAATCACAGAGGCATCACCCTCTGCACACACACGCTTGCTTTATGACCCTTGGCTCCAGGCGGCTCTTATCAGGTCACAGGTTAATATTAACCGCAGAACACCCAGACGCTAAAGATTAAAGGCGGCACGGTGGCGCAGCGGGAGAGTTGTCGCTGCCTTACAGCGACAGCGACACAGAAACATAGACATAGGTGCCGGAGGAGGCCATTCGGCCCTTCGAGCCAGCACCGCCATTCATTGTGATCATGGCTGATCGTCCCCAATCAATAACCCGTGCCTGCCTTCTCCCCATATCCCTTGACTCCACTAGCCCCTGGAGCTCTATCTAACTCTCTCTTAAATCCATCCAGTGACTTGGCCTCCACTGCCCTCTGTGGCAGGGGATTCCACAAATGCACAACTCTCTGGGTGAAAAAGATTTTTCTCACCTCAGTCTTAAATGGCCTCCCCTTTATTCTAAGAAGACCCAGGTTCGATCCTGACTACGGGTGCTGTCTGTATGGAGTTTGTAGTATAGTGCTAGTGTTCAGGGATCGCTGGTCGGTGCGGATTCGGTGAGCCTGACTCTGTGCTGCATTTATCTCTAAACTAAACTAAACTAAACCAAATTAGATCTTTAAACTCAATTAAAGATTTTCCAGATTTTCCAGCATTCACTGAAAACATCTCCATTCTTTAGTTTATCCGAATGGGAGGTGGACATTCCCCTCTCTCCAGTCTGTGCAACCTGTTCTCCTGTGAAGTGTATAACCCAGTATCGCCTGAACTCTTCCCAAGGCTGGGCTGCATGGAAGTGCCGGATTCAGGCCCCGGCCCTCCTCCGTTAGTCTCGGCCTTAAAGGGCTTGAGACAGCCTGGGCAGCTTGTGGCAAACAGCCAGGCTTCAGAAGCCACTGCCTGCAGGTCAGGCCCTGTCCGTGGCTGCTCTCCTGTTCCCCCTCCATCAGCTGGAGGCTGGAACTTCCCCGAGCAGGTGCTGCCGTCACTTAAAGACACTTGCAGCTCTGTGAGATTGGAAGTGAGTAGTGACCCTGTGGTTCGTCTACACGTGTACAAACAATCGCACACATGTGTCTGCATTTAAACACTGGGCTCCAAACACACACAAGCACAAAGTCTGAAGAAGGGTCTCGACCCGAAATGTTGCCAATCCCTTCTCTCTATAGATGCTGCCTCACCCGCTGAGTTACTCCAGCATTTTGTGTCTACTGGCACAAATATACACATGTATCCGCATTTAAATATATATGTCTCCAAATATGCACATGCACACATATACACATGTATCTACATTTAAACATGCATGTCTGCAAATATACATGTACACAAATACACACATATACCGGTATGTGCATTTAAACACGTCTGTACACAAATACACACATATATATGCATTTAAATACGTCCGTTTACAAACACACATATAAATATATATATATATATGCATTTAAATATGCCTGCACACAGATACATATACATGTGCAAGGCCCACATGCAAATGCATATCTCTGTGCTTGTTTACATACTCCCATATTCACAGACATACATGTGTAATATACATACTAACACACACATTAACATGCATGCACACAGAATGGTTCACTCATATACTCATATGTGTGTGCCTCACATCTATGTACATATACTTTGGGTTTCTTTGCACCAGTATTTGCTAATTTATTGAATCATTGTTTATTATGTATTATTAGTGTGTACTGCATTGTTCCGTTGTCGGTAGATCTGGCAATTAAACACACTTGACTCTCGATATACTATTAATCACATATGTACACGTGTACACACACCAACCTACAGATATGGACACATACACATGTGTAAATATAAATGCAACACGGACACTGAATGTGAACCAGAACTCAGGCCGATTTCCTGGCTTCCAGCACTAACAGAGCGATTAGTTCATAGGTTACAGAAGCAGATTTAGGCCATTCGGCCCATCAGGTCTACGCCACCATTCAATCACGGCTGATCTATCTCTCCCTCTCAACCCCATGCTCTTGCCTTCTCCCCATAACCCCCCCCACACCCGTACTGATCAAGTATCTGTCGATCTCCGCCTAAAAATATCCATTGACTTGGCCTCCACAGCCGTCTGTGGCAATGAAAGGTGCGAGGAGCTAACACGTTCATCCTTTGTATGTGGGAACCCCGACAACTGTACTGATCAACCCGTCATTATAACGTGTCCTGCCCCCACCCTGGCTCAGCTTACTTGGCTCGATGTCAGCTTGAGACAGGGAGAGTTGGGCGAGGGACAGTTTTGCTCGTGGCCCGCAATGGAATGGAGCGACTGGTTGATGGGCTGGGCCCAGGGCTGTGAGTGAGGCCTAAACATTACGCGGCTACCTCTGCCGACAGTCACTGTAATTGAATGGAAGTGTGGTGACCTGCTCACGACCTCAGCTGTACATCGCCAAATTCTTCGAGTGCCTCTCACTCTGGCGCTGGCTGGGACCATTGGTTGCTCCTTCTCTGCACACAGCACGGGAGAGGAATTAAATCTCCAGGACAAAGGTCATCGAGGGGCCATTGGCCACTGACTGCTCCATCAATCTGTGGCCCGGGGTGGCTATCAACAAACGGCCAACAAAAGGTGGCCATAATTTAGGCCTGCCAACCTGCCTGGATTGTCCCAGTGTTGTCCAGAAGCCAGGGTTCATATTCAAGGATCAAATTCCTCGGGGTGGCACGGTGGCGCAGCCTTACAGCACCAGAGACCCAGGTTCAATCCTGACTAAGGGTGCTGTCTGTGTGGAGTTTGTACGTTCTCCCCGTGACCGCGTGGGTTTTCTCCAGGTGCTCCGGTTTCCCCCAACATTCCAAAGACGTGCAGGTTTGTAGGTTAAATGGCTTCTGCAAGTTGTAAATTATCTTTAGGGTGCAGGATAGTGTTAGCGTACGGGGTAATCGATGGTCGACACGGACTCGGTAGGCCAAAGGGTCTGTTTCCATGCTGTATCTCTAAAATCTGAAGTAAAATCTAAGGTCTAAAGTCATAGGGTACTTACAAAAAGCCTGTGTATCTATCTCAACCTGCATAATTTGGTATAGCCAGGGAGAGACGGGCATGCATCAAGTGCTTATTAATGGGATTAGTATAGATGGGCACATGATGGGCTTATTAATGGGATTAGTATAGATGCTCGCCATGGATGTGGTGAGCCTGTTTCGATGGTGCGTGACTCTATGACCGAACAATTCTGGCTATTAGTTGTGATGTTTTTGGTGGGCAAGGTGGTTAGGTGGGAAAGTCACATGACAAAGCTGGGACAGACACAAACTGCTGGAGGAACTCAGCGGGTCAGGCAGCATCTCTGGAGAGAAGGAATGGGTGACGTTTCGGGTCGAGACCCTTCTTCAGACCTGGGAGGTCACAAGACAAACCCTCCAAGGATTCATCCGGGTGTTTAGTGGAAAGGGGTGGGGTTACATGAGTTCACAAGTGATAGGAGCAGAATTAGGCCATTCGGCACAACAAGTCTACTCCGCCATTCAATCATGGTTGATCTATCTCTCCCTTCCATTCTCCTGCCTTCTCCCCATAACCCCGGACACCCATACTAATCAAGAATCTATCTATCTCTACTTTACAAATGCCCATTGACTTGGCCTCCACAGCCTCCTGTGGCAATTAATTCTACAGATTCACCACCCTCTGACTAAAGAAATTCCTCCTTCCTAAAGGAACGTTCTTTAACTGATCAATGGCGAGTGCCTTGCAGGGGAATTGGTTGAGCAACAGAGGAGATGGTGTTTAGTTTAGAGATACAGCATGGAAACAGGCCCTTCGGCCCACCGAGTTCATGCCAACCATCGATCACCCGTTCACTCTCGTTCTGTGTGGTCCCACTTTTGTGCCCACTCCTTACACGTTAGAAGCAATGTATAGAAGCTAATTAACCCACAAACCAGCACGTCTTTGGCATCTGAGGGGAAGCCGGAGCACCCGGAGGAAACCCACGCGGTCACAGGGAGAACGTGTCAACTCCAGACACCCACACACAGCGTTGGAGGTCGGGATCGAGCCCGGGTCTCTGGCGCTGTGAGGCAGGGCTCTCCCAGCTGCACCACCGTTGCTCCAAGTCACACCGCAAAGAGTTGTGAACTTGGTGGGACCCGAGAGAGAGCCAAGAGGAAAACCCGGGCTGGATTATCCCAGCTGGACTGGGACCGGGTGAGGAATTCCCCCTCTACACTGTGCACCTGCAAAGCTAAGCACTGCTATCTAAACAGGCACGAGGTGTGCGTGGCCATCTCTGGGCAACGCTTTGTACAAGTGATAACATCACGTCCCTCTGCATCACGGTGTCAAGTATAGTTTACATACACACTAGCTAACATCCAGGCTATGACTTCTAATGGGGTTTGACTGAGTACCCACCCTCGCTGTGACACTGACCCACGCAAGCACTACTGTAAGCAATACTGTCTAGGTAGGAACTGCAGTTTACACCGAATATAGACACAAAAAGCTGGAGTAACTCAGCGGGCCAGACAGCATCTCTGGAGAGAAGGAATAGGTGACGTTGCAGGTCAGGACCCATCTTCAGACTTCATCTCTGAAGAAGGAGGGTCTCGACCCAAAACCTCACCCATTCCTTCTCTCCAGAGATGCTGCCTGTCCCGCTAGTTACTCCAGCATTTTGTAGCTATCTTCAGGGTAAGCAATACTTCAGTTTTAAACCTCTCATCCTTCATTTTCAAATCTCTCAATGGTCTAACTCTTCCGTAATTTCTTCCACTCCTTTAACTCTTTGAGAAATCAGAGTTCCTCCTGTTCTGTCCTCATCAATGTTATCGTTGAACTCATTACCGTAATTCTCCGAGTTTGAATCAGGGCAAACTCGGGAGAACTCTTGAATTACCTCATACAGTGGGACAGGCCGTAATTCTTGGGGTTTGAGAAGGGAACTGGACCCTGAACCTGCACACTCTCTCCAGAAGTAAGGGGTCAAGCAGCCACCCAGGAACATTTGGTGATGGACACAAAATGCTGGAGTAACTCAGCGGGACAGGCAGCATCTCTGCAGAGAGGGAATGGGTGATGTTTCAGGTCGACACCTTTCTCCTAAACAATTGGTGATTCAATTGTACCTAATGTGTAGGATAGTGTAGTGTGTGGGGATCGCTGGTTGGCACAGTGGGCCAAAGGGCCTGTTTCTGCGCTGTATCTCTAAACTAAACTTCATCACGCACTTCTGAACTGAGAGCGGTGAGTCTCTGGAACTCTCTGCCACAGAGGGTAGTTGAGGCCAGTTCATTGGCTTTATTTAAGAGTGAGTTTGGATGTGGCCCTTGTGGCTAAGGGGATCAGAGGGTATGGAGAGAAGGCAGGTACGGGATACTGAGTTGGATGATCAGCCATGATCATATTGAATGGCGGTGCAGGCTCGAAGGGCTGAATGGCCTACTCCTGCACCTATTTCTATGTTTCTATGTTTCTATGAACTCTGGTATTCCTTCCATAAAACTCCTCATCTTTCTCTCTGCCTTTTGAGTCCACATATTTGCTGCGTTTTATGTCACCTAATGTAATGCCCGCGGGACCCATTGTCAAATTTAGTCTTATTTACACTTGAAGGGAGGACTTTGGGTCATTTTCTTGCCCCTGTAAGGAGCATTCTAAGCACAAAGTTGCACTCTAATCACGGAGAATTGATAGTAGGGAGAGACTGCCGTTGAACAGTTTATTGCTTCTTATATTCCACACAAAATGACAACTTCAATCTAATCCAAATCATGTTGAGCCCAGCGAAGTTCAATGGTAAACTATCTGTCACATGCATTGAGCCAGGTATTGAAGTTAATTTTTGCACACAGTTCAGTACGTATCACTTTACATAAACACTTAGATACATCTTATACAAGTATCACAGGTGCAGTGCAAGTGTACAGCGATAGTACATTAAGTCAGTGTAAAGAGTCTATGTGGTTAGTTCAGGAGGGCGGCATATACAGGGCGGTACTGTGGCGCAGCGGTAGAGTTACAGCGTCAGGGACCCGGGTTCAATCCTGACAACAGGTGCTGTCTGTGCGGAGTTTGTACGTTCTCCACGTGACCGCGTGGGTTTACTCCGAGATCTTCGGTTTCCTCCCGCACTCCAAAGGCGTACAGGGCTGTAGGTAAATTGGCTTGGGTATAAATGTAAAGATTGTCCCGTGTGTGTGTAGGGTAGTGTTAGTGTGCGGGGATCGCTGGTTGGTGCAGACTCTGTGGGCAGAAGGGCCTGTTTACGGGCTGGCATCTCTAAACTAAACTATACTGCAGATGCTGGTTTACACCGAAGATGGACACAAAATGCTGGAGTAACTCAAGTAACTCAGCCAGCATCTCTGGAGAGAAGGAATACGTGATGTTTCGGGTCAAGACCCTTCTTCAGACTCTGAAATGTCACGCATTCCTTCTCTCCACTAGACAGAGTCGCCAGTTTTGGCGCCATTTTCAAGTCCCGGTTTTGCCCAGTGAGTAAGTTTGCTGCTGGCAGAGTGAACGGGCCTCCAGAGTCTGCTCTTGGCGGTGGAACAATAACATTCTGTGAGTCCCCCGCCTCTGATACAATCCCCCTTCCCCTCCCTCCTCCATCACCTGACGGGAAACAGTCTGCACACACACACACCATGGCATGATATCAGAGGGTCTGGGACCCCGGTAATCTCTCCCATTGTGGAGCCCACCATTGTTCTCCATTCACTCCAGTCTGATCTGTGTTCAGCAGCGTTCCTCTTGTTTGTGACACTTGCAAGGAAATGATTACTGACAGAATCAACACAGATTCATTATTCCCTGCCCCAGTGTCCAGACTTTCACAAACTCTCCTTGGGAAACGTATCACGCACACACACACACTGACCCTCACTGGGGTACAGGTCCCATCCACACACACACTGACCCTCACTGGGGTACAGGTCCCACACACACACACTGACCCTCACTGGGGTACAAGTCACACACACACACACTGACAGTGAGTTTCGTTATCTAAGCTTTCACTACATCTGCCTCTCTCATCTTTCTTTGTGTTAGTCTCTCACTCCATGAATCTATGCCTCCAGCTTTCTCTCCACCTCTACATAATCTATAAATATCCCCCGAGTGCATTTCTTGATTAACGATTGCCTGAAGGAATCTATACTGTTTGTGCTCAAATTGTCTGGCTCTCTCTTGCCCGAAGTGGAATATTAATCTTCCGACTAACTCAACATTCATTAGCACTCTCTCGCTCTCTCTTCCTCTCTCTCTGAGGATTACAAGTAAAAGTCTGTCAACTGGCCTGCGGTATCAGTGCACACAGCAGAGATTGTCCTCAGGCAACACTGATCTCAGCTCGATAACCCCGTTACACTTTATTAGTGTGTAGTCTCTACACAAATCAGTGTGTGTGTGAGTGTATGTGTGACCCGAACCCCAGTGTAGTGGGACAGTGTGTGTGTGGGACCGTACCCCCAGTGAGGACAGTGTGTGTGTGTGTGGGGGTGAGGGTCAGTGTGTGTGTGGG
>CM069163.1:24795369-24980369 GCA_035221665.1 Okamejei kenojei
GATAATGTACAACCATACAACATACAAACATTCATGACGGCACAGTGGTGCGGTGGGTAGAGCTGCTGCCTCTCAGCGACAGACATCTTGGTTCGATCCAGACCTCACTGCTGCGTGCTTGGAGTTTGCTCGTTCTCACTGGGACCGCGTGCGTTTCCACTGGGTGCTCTGGTTTCCTCCCACATCCCAAAGACGTGTGGGTTTGCAGGTTAATTGGCTGCTGTAAATCACCCCTAGTGTGTAGGGAGTGGATGAGAGAGTAGGATAACATAGAACTAGTGTGAAGACAGGCGCAAAAGTAGCTGGAGTAGCCAGCCGGGCAGCAGCTCTGGAGAAAAGGAATAGGTGATGTTTCGTGTCAAGTCCCTTCTTCAGACTGCGACCTGAAACGTCACCAATTCCTTTTCTCCAGAGATGCTGCCTGACCCGCTGAGTTACTCCAGCATTTTGGGTATAAGCCAGCATCTGCAGTTCCTTGCTGCACGTGGAACTATTGTGAACGGGTGATGGATGGTCCGTGTGGACTTGGTGAGCAGAAGGACCAGTTTCCATCCTGTATCTCTAAGCTAAAGCATGGGGAATGAAACAAGGAATACCTACTTCCCATCGGCCAGGTTGATTCCACGGAAGATGGGGTGTTCGTCAGGGCTGGGCTGCCCTGTGTGGTCTTCGTAGAAGAATATGGGGCTGCGGGAGACCTCCACGCCCAGCTGCTGGATTCCCTGCTCGTTGTAGATGGACAGCAGGAAGGCTCCTTTCCCTTTCTGGGCTCGCACTGTCATCACCAGGGAGAAATCCTCCGGGAACGGCGTGTCTCCTTTGGAAACAAAAAGGGAGCAGCATGAGTTGCTAAATCTGAACGTCTGACGATGTCTCTCACTAACAAGCCCCATCCCAGCACGTGTAATGTTGCGGAATGTATCACATAGAGGGCGGCACGGAGGCGCAGTGGTAGAGACGCTGCCTCACAGCGCCAGACACCTGGGTTTGACCCTGACTACAGGTGCTTTCCGTACAGAGTTTACACATTCTCCCTGCGACCCCATGGTTTTCTCCGGGTGCACCGGTTTCCTCCCACACTCCGAAGACATGCAGGTTTGTAGGTTAATTGGCTTCTGTAAATTGTCCCTAGTGTGTAGGATAGTGCTAGTGTACGGGGTGATCGCTAGTCGGTGCGGACTCAGTGGGCTGAAGGGCTCGTTTCCACGCTGTATCTTTAAAGTCTAAAGATTAACAACAATAATTACATGTATTTATTTAGTTTAGTTTAGGTTAAAGATACAGCATGGAAACAGGCCTTTTGCCCCCTCAAGCTCATGCTGACCATTCACACCAGCATAGAACTAGTGTTCAGGGATTACAGGTGAGCGCGGACTCTGTGACCCAAAGGGCCTGTTTGCACACTCTATCACTAAACTAAACTGCAGCATATGAACAGGCCCTTCAGCCCAACATGTCTGTGCCAAACATTATGCCAAGATAAACTAAGTTCTTCCCATATCCTTCCTTTCCCTGCATATATCTGTGTCCATCTAAAAGCCTCGTAAATTCCACTATCACATCTGCCCCTTGACTGGAGGTTCCATGTACCCATGTGGGACCCTCTCCACTAAAGACCCCCAGCCCAGGGACCATCCTCCACCTTCAGGGAGTGTCGCTTCTTCCCCTTTCTCTCCCAACGATACAGAGGCCAAGGAGACCCCCTTCACCAAGGAGTTCTCTCCCTCCCACTCTGGCCCCTCCACATGCTCAGCACCCTCAGCTCCAAGCTCGGCCACAGGATGAGTCCCAGGGTGTTGGGTCCTGGACTGACCTCAGATTCCAAGCAACTTGTCACAAGATGATTCAGTTTCCTCTGCATTGCAAACACTCTGAAGAACAGTCTCGACCCGAAACATCACCCAGTTCTTTTCTCCAGAGATGCTGCCTGACCTGCTGAGCATTTTGTGTCTATCTTCGGTATAAACCGGCATCCGCAGTTCCTTCCGACACTAGCTTAGTTTTGTTTTGAGATACAGTGCAGAAACAGGCCATTTGGCCCACCGAGTCCGTGCTGACCAGCGATCCCTATACACTGACACTATCCTACACACTAGGGACAATTTACAATCTTTTAGCGAGGCCAATTAACCTACAAACCTGTACGTCTTTGGGATGTGGGAGGAAACCGGAGCACCCGGGGAAAACTCACGTGGTTAAGGGGAGAACATATAAACTCCATACAGGCAGCACCTGCAGTCAGGATCGAACCCGGGTCTCTGGCGCTGTGGGGCAGCAAGTCTACCGCCGCGCCACTGTGCTGCCCACTACTTTGACCTCTGTTGTCAAACTGCAATGTGCTTTGAACAAGAGATAAGGCAAGATACATACAACAGGCATAGTAGGGAGAGATGTGCTGGAGGGTGAGAGGGCTGCTGTACATTCAACACCAGATAATGGGGCTAACATCAGATAGAAGAGTGTCTGAGAGACTGTACCTGTCTGAGAGAGAGGGGCAGGTTTGCAGCTGTACGCAGCCAGAGTGCTGCAGATGGATTTGGACAGATCGCTGTGTTTGTGGAACGTGTGTCCTCCTTGCATTCCACCGGGAGCTCCTGCTTAGTCTCAGTCATGAGCTGGGAACATGCCCATCCCTGACAGAGAACTCAGCAGATATCTCCCAGAACAGGCCCCTAGAGGTCAGGCAGTGCTGACGGATCTAATGTTCTCAGCTTCTGATTCATGTCTGGTCTCTTGCATATGACAGCTGGACACGTCCACTTTGATTTTCACTGCTCCATTCACCTGGGGTAGTAGGCCTCAGGGACAAACACATCTGAGAACCTTGAGATTACTTCCCAGCACGCACAGGTTCAATATGGAGGGATGGGGGGTGGGTTTACTGGGGGGGGGGGGGGGGGGGGGGGGGGGGAGGAGGAGGGGGTGGGTCAAAGATTACAGGGACAAGGCAGGAGAATGGGGTTCAGATGGAAAAATAGATGAGCCATGATCAAATGGGGGAGCAGACTCGATGGGCCGAATGGCCTAATTCTGCTCCTATGCCATATGGTCTTATGCTCTTAAGTACCAGTCACTGTCATTTCTCAAGCGATGGCTAAAAGTGCTCAAAACCTGTGACAAGATTCATAATTGTGGCATCAGTTGATAATGAATTCTGCTGAGGTGGTCAGGAAGAATTTCAAAGAGTTTGTGAGCATGATTCGGAGTTAAAATACTTGGCATGTCTCCCTCACTTAAGGGCCTCATACCTCTGCATCCTCTGGCTGTGAATAGCTAGTTCCCAACAGTCCAACTTTCACCTCGTTGCATATCAGCAGCAAATTGAAGGCAGGTTTCTGATTCCCCTTGAGCTTGTATTTCAGGTCTCTCTGAGGCTACTAGGCCAGTCACCATGGCAACCGCCCCATAAAATGCAGCAACCCCAGCAAAAGATTAGTCACTTCCTGTCCACAAGCCTCCAGGCCTCTTGTTCATTATCCAAGCTGAGAGCCATTTTCTTTTATTAATTATTTCATGAACGTTCTGGAATGTTGCCTGTTTATCATTATCAGCTGGTGGCTGCTGTCGACATGTTTAGTTCAGTGTAGCTGCTCATCGCTCAGTCCGTGCATCTCTCAAGGTCCAGCGCCAACTCCCGCTGCTCCCCTTCCCCTGGATCCTCTGCTGACGTGGACAAGGCTCTGGTGATTTTCTAGCGAGGTGGAGATCTTGTGGATCGGTGGGCTGAGTAACATCTCGCTCTGGTCTCTCTGCTGCTGTTCACAATACAGTTCACTGAAACTTACTGCATAGAACGGAGGCCATTCAACCCACAGTCCCTGAGCCAGCCCTTAGAAACACATACAATTAGTCTTAAATCCCTCGACGTTTAGTTTAGTGTTAGAGATACAGAGTGGAAACAGGCCCTTCGGCCCACTGAGCCCGCGCCGACCAGCAATACTCCGATTCTATCCAACACACCAGGAACAATTTGTTTTTACGGAAGCCAATTAACCTACAAACCTGCACATCTTTGAAATGCGGGAAGAATCCGGAACTCGCGGAGAAAACCCACCCAGTCACACATGTGAACGTACAAACTCCATAAGGACAGCGCCCCGTAGTCATATTCGAACCCGGGTATCTGGTGCCCTTGTGAATTTTCTATAGAACCTGGGGAGTCCATAAATGTGGGACATGACTTTTTTAAACATAGAAACATAGAAAATAGGTGCAGGAGGAGGCCATTCGGCCCTTCAAGCCAGCACCGCCATTCATTGTGATCATGGCTGATTGTCCCCCTATCAATAACCCATGCCTGCCTTCTCCCCATACCCCTTGACTCCACTAGCCCCTAGCGCTCTATCTAACTCTCTCCTAAATCCATCCAGTGACTTGGCCTCCACTGCCCTCTGTGGCAGGGAATTCCATAAATTCACAACTATCTGGGTGAAAACGTTTTTTCTCACCTCAGTCTTAAAGGACCTCCCCTTTATTCTAAGACTGTGGCCCCGTTTCTGGACTCGCCCGTCATTGGGAACATTTTTCCTGCATCTAGCTTGTCCAGTCCTTTTATAATTTTTTATGTTACCATAAGATTCCCCCTCATCCTCTAAACTCCAGTAAATACAAGCCTAGTCGTTTCAATCTTTCCTCATATGACAGTCCCGCCATCCCAGGGATCAATCTCGTGAAGGATTTGAGTACAGGAGCAGGGAGGTTCTACTTCAGTTGTACAGGGTCTTGGTGCGACCACACCTGGAGTATTGCGTACAGTTTTGGTCTCCAAATCTGAGGAAGGACATTATTGCCATAGAGGGAGTGCAGAGAAGGTTCACCAGACTGATTCCTGGGATGTCAGGACTGTCTTATGAAGAAAGACTGGATAGACTCGGTTTATACTCTCTGGAATTTAGGAGATTGAGAGGGGATCTTATAGAAACTTACAAAATTCTTAAGGGGTTGGACAGGCTAGATGCAGAAAGATTGTTCCGATGTTGGGGAAGTCCAGGACAAGGGGTCACAGCTTAAGGATAAGGGTGAAATCCTTTAAGACCGAGATGAGAAAGACTTTTTTCACACAGAGAGTGGTGAGTCTCTGGAACTCTCTGCCACAGAGGGTAGTTGAGGCCAGTTCATTGGCTATATTTAAGAGTGAGTTGGATGTGGCCCTTGTGGCTAAGGGGATCAGAGGGTATGGAGAGAAGGCAGGTACGGGGATACTGAGTTGGATGATCAGCCATGATCATATTGAATGGCGGTGCAGGCTCGAAGGGCCGAATGGCCTACTCCTGCACCTAATTTCTATGTTTCTATGTTTCTATGAACCTACGCTGCACTGCCTCAAATGTTGGAATAGTATAGAGTTTCCTCTGAAAAAAGATTCTAGTGTTTGTTGGGCTGGATTGGGTGACAGGATGTGCACCCTCTGACAGTGCGGCACTCCCTCAGTACTGCCCCTCTGACAGTGCGCCACTCCCTCGCATTTTCTGTGACGGGACAATCCCGTGAACAATGAGCCATGTGCAATGCTGGCACAGGACCTCAGACTGTAACTCGTGCCCTGATCATTCCCGGTATTTATTGTGCTTTCATTATTCGGTCCCACCCATCACGTCAGGCATGGCTCACTCTATTCCCCTACCCTACCCCTTACAATTCTCCCCTCCAACTCTACCCCCATCTGGTGCTGGCTGACTTTACTGCAACAATACGCCACAGGGCAACACATCCAAGAAAAAGACAATCCCCTGAGGAATGTAACCAAACAGAAGAAATAACAAGTTTGATAGTCCCTTAAGGTACCCCCGACTGACATTCAAGCCAATCTGTTAGACTGAGAATTCCATCTGATGTTCAGGGTCTGTCTTTCATGGAATAAAATCTAATCTGAATTTCATGTTTGAGGAAGGAGCCAGGAAGATAATATTTTCCTTTCTATAAAATCTCAGCACTTCCAGAACATGTGCAGCAAGGTTGGATACAGGGTAAAACTCTTTAGACTTTAACAGCGGTAGAGTTGCTGCCTTACACCGGCATAGACCCCAGGTTCGATAACCCCATTTGTTACCGTCTCTGTACAGGTACGAAGTTTGTATGTTCACCCTGTGGCCGTGTAGGTTTTCTCTGGATCTTTGGTTTCTTCCCACACTCCAAAGACATGCAGGTTTGCAGGTAAATTGGCTTGGTATAGGTGTAAATTGTGCAGTGTAGGATAGTGTTAATGTGGGGGATCGCTGGTCGGCGGGGACTCGGTGGGCCGAAGGGCCTGTTTCCACACAGTATCTCTAAAGAAAACTATACAGTACGGAAACAGGCCCTTTGGCCCACCGAGTTCGTGCCGACCAACAATCACCCCACACATTAACACTAGTCCCACCAGGGCCAATTTACAATTATACCCAAGCCAATTAACCTACAAACCTGAACGTCTTTGGAGGGTGCAGGAAACAGGAGCACCCAGAGAAAACCCACGCGGTCACAGGGAGAACATACAAACTCCGTACAGACAGCGCTCGTAGTCAGGATCAAACCTAGGTCTCTGCCACTGGGTCACTGTGCCAGCCTAAATCTTCTACATTGTAAAGCTTCCTCTACATTGCCCCATTGCACATTTCGAGAGCAGAGACACAGAGCAATGCTCCCTTTACATTATCCCAGCACAAACAACGAGTGCAGCAATAGCATAGGTTGGGCACAACATCTACATCACCCTATCAAACACTCCCAGGGAAAGCTTAAAGAGCCTGTCCCACTTTCACGACCTAATTCACGACCTCTGCCGAGTTTGCCCTTGACTCATACTCGCAGCATGGTCGTCACGAGGTCGTAGGGGGTCGTAGGTAGGTCGTGATGCTAGTCGTAGGTACTCGTGGCATCAAGTGGGTCGGCCCTTTTTCTAGCATGATGAAAAACGTCCACGAGTTAAAACGGTCGCGAATTAGGTCGTGAAAGTGGGACAGGCCCTTAAGGCTCCTTCCATACCATCCCATCAAATGCCCACAGGACGTATTCCATAGATTAGGAGCGGAACACAAAGAGATAAGAAAATGAGAGAAAAATATTAATTGCAGCTGGCTATTCAGCCACTCATGTCTGCTCTGCCTTTCAATAAGATCGCAGCTGATCTCTTAGCTCAGTCACATTTTCCTGCACTAATCCACTGCGGACTTCTTCGGTCGTGCCGAGCTGAAACATCACCCATCCACGTCCTCCAGAGATGCTGCCTGACCCGCTCTATTACCCCAGCACTGTGAGTCTTCTATTCCACAAGTTTATTCCTTGGAGCACAAGAAACTTTATTCATCCCCGGAGGGAAATTGGTCTGCCGACAGTCACAACACACAAGGTACACGAAAACTTGAAGTTAAAAGTGAAAACAAAAAGTAAAAGACAAATGACTGTTGGCTGGCTGTCATATGCACGGCGGCTTCACCAGAACAAACGAACAAAGACATATCCCCTGGGCTGAGGATTCAAATCTAGAGTGCCCCCCTCGCTCCCTCCCCCACATCGGGTCCCACTTTGTTCTCCCACTGTCCCACACACCGGGTCCCCATTGTCCTTCACAGCAGTCCCCTCATGCCAGGCCCTCCATTGTCTTCCCCTCCCCCTTCACCCTTGACGGCCGCGAGGCCCCACCACCACCAAGGCCCAACGTTGCCGTCAAGGCCCACATTGCCACTGAGGCTCCTGTTGTTGCCGAGGCCCCACCTGCTGCCGAGGCCCCACCTGCTGCCGAGGCCCCACCTGCTGCCGAGGCCCCACCTGCTGCCGAGGCCCCACCTGCTGCCGAGGCCCCACTGCTGCCGAGGCCCCACCTGCTGCCGAGGCCCCACCTGCTGCCGAGGCCCCACCTGCTGCCGAGGCCCCTGCTGCCGACGCCGAGTCTCCCACTGAGGCACCCATCGCCACCGCTGAGGCTCCTTCGGCCTAGTCAGGCTTACGAAGGGTATTGGGTGTATGGAACATGCTGCCGGAGAATGTAGTTGAGCCAGGTACTATCATAACGTCATTTGGACAGATACATGGATAGAATAGGTTTAGAAAGGTCTGGGCCAAATGGAGCTAGATAAGGCTAGTGTAGCTGGCACATATGTTGGTCGACATGCGCAAATTGGGGCATAGGGCCTGCTTCCATGCCGTATGACTATTCCTTGATCTTCTTAATATCTATCCATCTATCAGCTCTGCCTTGAATATAATCAGCAACTGAGTCTCCACAGCTCTCTTAGGTAGAGAGTTCCGAAGATTGACTATCCTTCATGTAAATATACTTCTTCTCATCCCAATTGTGATGTGGAGACTGTGACCCCTGGTTCTCCGCACTCCAGTCGGGAAAGATCAACTTAGCTTCTTCCTTTAAGCCTTTTCAGAATTGCGTATGTTTCAGCAAGGTCCACTCTTCTTCTAAACAGATGGGAGCGTAGCCCCAGTCTGCTTAATCTCCTGCTATGACAAGCTTGTAGCATTCCTGGAATCAATCTGGTAAACTTTTGTTGCTTTCCCCTCTATCACAAGTATATCCTTATTTATGTAGGGAGACCAGAATCTGTACACAATATTCCAGATGTATTATCACAGGAGCTCTGTAGAATTGAAGAAATCACGTCTTGTACTCAAGTCCGTTTGGAATAAAATCATTGTACCATAGAATCATAGAGTGATACAGTGTGGAAACAGGCCCTTCGGCCCAACTTGCCCACACCAACCAACATGTCCCAGCTACACTAGTCCCACCTGCCTGCGTTTGGTCCATATCCCTTCAAACCTGGCCTATCCATCTACCTGTCTAACTGTTTCTCAAATGGTGGGATAGTCACTGCCTCAACTACCTCCTCTGGCAGCTCGTTCCATACACCCACCACCCTTTGTATGAAAAAGGTACCTCTCGGATTCGTATGAAATCTTTTCCCCTTCATCTTAAATTTGTTTCTCAACGCCCCAACAAGTCTGCCCCGCCAAACATTCAGGTAAAATCATAATTCAGGGTGCAACGTAGGGTAAAATCTCCTCTACAGTGTGTGCAGGTATAGTGTAGATTAAACATGAAGTAAAGTTTTGTCCACACTGTCTCAGAACAGATACACCACTGACACATGTAGAATGAACTTCTCTCTAGCCTGTCCGATCACCCCTCTACCTCATTGGTGACATTGGGCTTTGTCTCTGGAGTATTGCATTATAATTGCATTGTATTCCAGAACCAGGGGCCACCGTTTAAGAATAAGGAGTAAGCCATCTGGAACGGAGACGAGGAAACACTTTTTCTCACAGAGAGTGGTGAGTCTGTGGAATTTTCTGCCTCAGAGGGCGGTGGAGGCCGGTTCTCTGGATGCTTTCAAGAGAGAGCTAGATCGGGGTCTTAAAAATAGCGGAGTCAGGGGATATGGCGAGAAGGCAGGAAAGGGGTACTGATTGGGGATGATCAGCCATGATCACATTGAATGACGGTGCTGGCTCGGAAGGCCGAATGGCCTCCTCCTGCACCTATTGTCTATTGTCAAAAATGACCAGAACTATGTTCGGCACTCTATTATTTCCATCGCTATACCAGTTGCACTGAGTTTGGCTTGATTGTATTTATTTATAGTATTATCTGTTTGATCGGATGGCATGCAAAACAAATCGTTTCATTGTACCTTGATACAAGTGACAATGACAAACCTAAACCTAAACCTATCAAACACTCCCAGGCAGGTAAAAGTTGTCAGATACAAGGCAAAGCTTTAAACAAAATTAAATAGCACAGATAGAAACATAGAAAATAGGTGCAGGAGTAGGCCATTCGGCCCTTCGGGCCTGCACCGCCATTCAATATGATCATGGCTGATGATCATGGCTGATGCCAACCACCTGCCCACCACTGCCCCTTGCCTGAGTTCACCTGTTATCTGCCACACTATGTCCTACCCCTCCACTCTTCCAGCTTTCTTCACCCCCCCCCCCCCCCCCCCCCCCACCACCACCCTACAAGCAGTCTGAAGAAGGCTCCCAACCCAAAAGGGCACGTATCCATGTTCTCTAGAGATGCTGCCTGACCCGCAGAGCCACTGCAGCACTCTACGGCCTTTCTTTTTGCAGAGTAAATAACATTATTTTAAAATGGCTAATATCCTTGAAAGTAAACGGACGGTGACATTTATGAGGAAAGGTGCCCTTCACCTCCCATCCACCCCAAACTGGACCTTGGCAAAGAATATTTGCCATTCTTATATTTCAATGTCTGTGCATGCATTAGTAATGTGTTCAGTATTGGCCACCATGTTATAGGAAGGATGCTGTCAAGCTGGAAAAGGTGCCGAGAAGATTTACAAAGCAGACAAAAATGCTGCGAAACTCAGCATTTCAATAGATGCTGCCTCACCCGCTGAGTTTCTCCAGCATTTTTGTCTACCTTCGATTTTTCCAGCATCTGCAGTTCTTTCTTAAAGATTTACGAGGCAGGTACTATCGCAATGTTTGAGAAAACTTTTGACAGGTACATGGATAGGATAGGTTTAGAGGGATATGGGCCAAACGCAGGCAGGTGGGACTAGTGTAGATGGGGCATGTTGGGCGGTATGTGCAAGTTGGGCTGAAGGGCCTGTTTCCACACTGTATCACTGTGTGTGTGTATGTGTGTCTGAGTGAGATTCTATACGAGAGGGTGAATGAGCCACAGATGCTGCTGCTTTCCCTGTTAAATACGTCGAAACATGCCAATTTAGTGTGAGAAAACTCAGGCTGGTTTCTCAGGTATGTGTTGGCATCGGTTCAACTGCGTCCGCAAGTGAAGGCTCTCAGATGAGGCCTGGTTTTCCAAGAAGCCATTAGTCAGAGTGATGGGACTATTTGCTTATTCACAAGATTCACACAAAATTCCACATGACCCAATTAGTTTACAAACTTTAAAAAATGATTAAAGATTAAACATATGGATGGTGTGAGGAGGGGCGGGAGGGGGGAGGGGGGAACAGTGGGTGGTCGATGGCTACTTTCAAGAGGTTTCACTATTTGCATTATGGTGTATTCAACCCGAGACCTCTGACAAACATTGCCCTGACTCACATCTCCGCCTAGCCCTCGCCATCTGTCTTTTGTTCCCCTAGTTGCCTCTCGCCCACATACATGAGCATGTAGCTCCCTATTCTCCACTGAGGTTCCGCTGCATATCCCTAGGAGGTACTGCAGACTGCATACCATTATTCTGACCACATACCCATTATTCCTATTCTTGGATTGCCATCCCATAATCAATTCCAGGAAAATGCATTCCGCTCTGTATAAACCATCTTTTACCTGGAACCTTGTCAAATGTCTTAGTTTAGTTTAGAGATACAGCGCTGAAACAGCCCCTTCGGCCCACCGAGTCCGCACCAACCAGCGACCCCCGCACTTTAACACTACAAGAGAGAGCTAGAGAGTGTTCTTAAAACATAGGGCTCTTAAAAATAGTGGAGTCAGGGGATATGGGGAGAAGGCAGGAATGGGGTACAGCCATGATCACATTGAATGGCAGTGTTGGCTCGAAGGGCCGAATGGCCTGCTCCTGCACCTATTGTCTATTGTCTACCCGACACAAACTAGGGACAATTTTTTGCATTTATACGAAGCCAATTAACCCAAAAACCTGTGCGCCTGTGGAGTGTGGGAGGAAACCAAAGATCTTGGAGAAAACCCACGCAGGTCACAGGGAGAACGTACAAACTCCGTACGGACAGCACCTGTAGTCAGGATCGAACCTGGGTCTCTGACGCTGTAAGGCAGCAACTCTACCACTGCGCCACCGTGCCACCCCTGATTTCTTCCAATAATCAAAATATGTGATGGCCACAGCCTCTCCATCCACCTCTCCCTCCATCCCACTCAATCTCCTTTGTAACTCTGTTCTTGGTGGTGATCGAGCTCTCATGGGCATTCTGCTCTCTCTCACGCAGCCCTTCACTTGAATCAGGGGCTGCCTTATTAAGCACAAGGTTTGGTGAAGAAGGTGACAGCAGAGGGAAGGGAGATACCACAGACACAGAGAAATCTTACTCTCCAGGGCGGCACGGTGGTGTAGCAGTAGAGCTGCTGTCTTACAGCGTCAGAGACCCGGGTTCAATCCTGACTACGGGTGCTGCCTGTACGGACTTTGTACGGTGACCTGCCTGGGTTTTCACAGAGTGCTCTGGTTTCCTCCCACACTCCAAAGACGTACAAATCTGTAGGTTAAAGATTGACACAAAATGCTGGTGTAACACGGCGGGTCAGGCAACATCTCTGGAGAAAAGGAATAGGTGATGTTTCAGGTCGAGAGCCTGCTGTACATCAGAATGACCTTCAGACCTAGTCCTTTTCTCCAGAGATGCTCCAAACCTGCATCTGCAGTTCCTTCCTACACAGGTTGATTGGCTTCAGTAATGGTTGTAAATTGCCCTCAGTGCGTAGGATAGTGTTAGAGTGCAGGAATCGCTGGTCGGCGTGGGCCGCAGGGCCTGTTTCCGCGCTGTATTCCTAAACTAAGCTCCCATTGAAGAAGGGTCTCGACCCGAAACTAACACTCCCACAAAATCTAACACTCACGAGCCACTTAAAAATACTAGTGTACAATAACCAGTCTGAAGAAGGGTCTCGACCTGAAACGTCACCCATTCCTTCTCTCCAGAGATGCTGCCTGTCCCGCTGAGTTCCTCCAGCATTATGTGTCTATCTTCGATTTAAACCAGCATCTGCAGTTTGTTCCTACACTTGTATGATTATCTCTCCTCTCATTGTTGCCTCTCCCATTATCCACATGACATATTATTTCCCGATATCAAGTGTTACCCTGCTAGAAGTCTACACCGTGATCTCTGACACACTGAATGTGCTGTTGAAGTAAAAAAGAAGGTATCACAGTTTGACTTCCACTCACATTTAAATAATCCAAGATATTTTTTTTACCAACACTTAATTTTCTGTCCAGGGAAAAAATTTGTTAAAAAAACATTTAAACAATGAATCTATAGATAAAAATAACCTTGCTTTAAATCTTCCACTTAACAGTGTTCCATCAAATACTCCATGGGCAGGAATGGAATGGATTAGATATAAAATATGTTTCTCTCTCTAGTGGTACAAATACTCCAGGGGTAGATAAAACAGGACTGAGATACAGAGACAAACATTGAACGAAAATTGACAGGAAGCAGACTGAACCATTGGGAGTTATATGAAAGGAGTGAAGGGGAAAGTGTTTTGTTTATTAGGTTTCAATCTAATGGGAATAGAGTTGGATTTAGTTTTAGTTTAAAGATACAGCGTGGAAACAGGCCCTTGAGCTCACGCCGACCATCGATCACCTATACACTAGTTCTATCCGCCACAGTTACAGAACCAATTAATTTACACACTTGCACGTCCTTGGAGTGTGGGAGGAAACCGGAGCACCTGGGGAAAACCCTCACGGTCACGGGGAGAAGGTACAGACAGCACCCGTAGTCAGGATCGAACCCAGGACTCTGGTGCTGTAAGGCAGCTACTCTACCGCTGCGCCACTGTGCCAACCAAATAAATGTATTCAGATTTGATTCTGTGGGGTTTACTGTGTGTGTAGTTTGATCCACAAAAACATTACTGCAATGGGAATGAATGAGAAGACATTTAATCCATAGCGATCAATAGGAATGAATAGGAAGGAGTTTGATCCATTTGAATTTTAGACGATGAAGGGGTCTGAATCGTCCTGATCGCATGCGATGCCAGTTTATGGGAAGAGGTCCATTGATGTTGTAAACAGTGGCGGACATGGGAAGACAAAGGAACCTCTGGGATTTGAACACGCTGGTGGGATTGGGAGTGAACTGATGACATTCCTCTATGTTCTTTTGGACATGACTCATTTGTTGTGCTTTGGGTTGATGAGGCAGCTTGCTGTCCCAAAGCAGCAACACCAGGCCAAGGAAAGGGTCCTTGGAGATTGCCCACCGCCAGAGCTCAAACCAGATGGTATAAGAATTTGAAATGAGGTGATTACATCAACCTGAACCTGTCCCATGTGTGAATCTGGGATCTCAGCCCACCTCTCCTCTCCACTCCACAAGTGACTAATAAATATAATGTACAGGCTATATATTAATCTGCACACTGGGACGCAGGAGGTCTGTGCCCATTTCCTAATGGTTCTGGTTTTGTCCCCTTTCATATAGGCCGAGGGCTGTACAGCACAGGAACAGGCCCTTCGGCCAGCCACATCCATGCCAACCTTGTTGCCCATCTACACAAATCCCATTTCCCCGCGCTCGCTCCGAATCCTTTGATTGGAGCCAGTGTCCATGACTCATAACATTATATCTGGTTCCATCAGCTCCTCCGGCAGCTACATCCATGAAGACTGAAGAAGGGTCTCGACCCGAAACGTCGCCTATCTCCTTCGCTCCTTAGATGCTGCTGCACCCGCTGAGTTTCTCCAGCCTTTTGTGTACCCTTGATTATCTACCTTATCTATTCCTCTTACACATTTGTATACCACTGTTGGATCACACCTCTCCCTTCTTAATGCAAGAGTAAACCAGTCCAGCCTATCCGAACTCTCCCCTTCACAAAAGTCCTCAAATCCCCCAGGTGAATATCCTCTGCGCAACATCTTTCCAGCACAAACACATCCTTCCTTTAGAGTTGTGACCAGGACTGCACACAATACTCCAAGTGCAGTCTAACCTGTGTTTTGTAATGCTGCAACGTAACGTAACGTCCCAACTTTTATATTTACGCACCGAGCTTTGAAGGCAGGCATGCCATCTGCCTTCTGCGTTCCTTCCCTTCTATTGCCGTCACTATCTCTTTCTCGCTCTCTTACGCCCTCCCCTCGCTCCTTGCTGACAGGCCTGCACAAACCAGCCCTCAATCCCCTCGCAGAGCCAGAGTTGGGCCGAGTTCCACTTCTGCCCAGAACATGTGCAATGGAACAATGATTAATCTCTGCTCACTCCAAGAAACGTTTTGTCCAGACAGCAAACTCGTTTGCAGTTCTTATTTTCTCTCAATCACACAGTTGCCAGACCCCAGATTAATTCAGCAACAGTTTCCAAGATTTTCTGCTCCACAACTACCTCAACTTTGGCAGAAAGCAAGAACTTCCCTCATATTGGCCTATGGAAGGGGCTGAAATGGGAAAACAGGGAACATGTAATAAAGAAAATAACCTCAGCATATCTGCCTAATCCATTACCGTCTCACTGATGGTATTTCCATATCCAGCAATTTCTGGTGATTTTTTAAAAATCAGATTCATATTTCAGAGTATATCGTCATCTCCATCTGCAGACCCAATGCCAAAGCTAAAGAACTATCCGAAGATTTGGGAATTCTGCTTCGCTGTTTTCTGGCATCGAGATGTAGTTAACATGGATCTTATCATGGGGTTTATACCTTGGCACATCTCAGCAAGTTATAAGCCCCAGGGCGCTTGTTGCCCACGACAGCAAAGGAGACCAAAGGATGTCCACCTTGGTGGCTGAACCAAAAGGCCAAGAGTTCAAGCTCTCCACCAGAGACTCCTGATTAACACTTTTATGGGCTTGCCTGGATGCCAAGACTAAATAGGTAAAAGGTGAACCCAGGACTCTTGGATTGGAGCTGAGAAATATATCAGGATTCTCCTTGATACTTTCACCCAAACCTTTGGAGGCAGCCTCGCCCAACTCCTTGCTCCCAAATCACGAGCCAGGTCAAGAACGACACCCTCCGGGACCCACGGAGAGAACCCAGTGGGAGTGCCACTGTCTGCACTACCTTGTGATCTTGGAGGAAGGCTGACGTGACAGAAATGTGGTCCAGATAGATCACTCCTCCCTCAATGCAGTCCCGACCACATCAACGTGGCATCTGTCTCCATCTCCAACATTCCCACTCCCCTCCTGCTGACTCATGCACCACGGAAACACAATCTTTCTTTCCATAGCTAATTGATTCTGTTTTTCTTGCGAATTATTCTTGCAGCTCTTTGCTGGCAGCTAATCCCAAATTAATGCTCCTTGTTAGATTGGCCCGTATTGAACTGAGCTCCCCTCAGTGCTGCCCCTCTGACCGTGTGGCACTCCCTCAGTACTGCCCCTCTGACAGTGCGCCACTCCCTTGACACTGCACTAATGAATGTTAATCAGGACTCTTTTGGTCAAGTCTCTGGTGGAGAAATTGAATTCATGAGCCATTAGCTCAGACTGGAATTCTGCTGTGACCGATCGAATGATCATGGCCATTTGGTCTCCTTTGGGCATGGGCTGGGGCAGAGGTGGGGCTGAGGAAGCACTGCACTCTCAGCAGTTCCCCTTTTTCACCCGAAATGTGAAACCACACCTTGCTAATTTAATTCTGTGCAAACGATCGCACAACCTGGTTTTTCTTGGGAATTCTCACTGGTACCTTGGCCAGTACGTATGCTCAAACCAATGTTCTACAAAAAAATTAGGTGTTATTTTGGATCGCAACTCTTCTTTATAGCCCTGTCCCACGTATGAGTTCATTCCAAGAGCTCTCCCGAGTTTAACAAAATCAAATTCGTGGTAAGCACGGAGAATGAACGTCGGAGCTCGGGGACATCTCTTAGCAGCTCGTAATGCTAACGGCAGGTACTCGGGAAGACTCGTGAAGATTTTTCAACGTTGAAAAATGTCCACGAGAGGCCCGAGTACCGACCATTACCGTACATCTCCGAGTTCGAATCAGGGCAAACTTGGGAGAACCCTTGGAATGAACTCACACCATGGGACAGGGCTTGAAGTCTGCAGAAGGGTCTCGACCTGAAACGTCACCTATTCCTTATCTCCAGAAATGCTGTCTGACCCGCTGAGGTACTCCAGCTTTTTTGTGTCTATCTTCAGTTTAAACCAGGATCTGCCGTTCCTTCCTACATATGTCTGCCTGACCCGCTGAGTTACTCTAGCAGTTTGTGTCTATCTTCAGTGTAATCCGGCATCTCCAGTTCCCTCCTACACATTCTACAAAACATTATCTGGTCACTTATCAGGCGCTTGCTGTGCGTATTCTGCCTGTCCCATTCCCTCCATTTCAATACTGAGTACCCTTCTCAAAGTAGCTAATCGCCAGGGATTCGCTGAAGTGGTGACTGGTGTTGGACAAGTCTTTCCATTTTGCTCCCTCGCATTTCTCCGTAAACAGGAGACTGCTTGGACCTAAAATGGATGCCTTTACTCTGAGAAATGATTCCGAAAGTCAGGAACCTTTTTCAACAGTCTGTTTGGCAAATGATCAACGAGTGAGTATGTCTCTTCCAAAAGAGTTCAGCTGTTTTGGATTAATCGTTACATTTGGGGCCTCGACTATGTGCAGTGTTGCTGCTCTCCTGTTATACAGCGGATCAGTCTACATTGCTGTAACGTTTCCCACACGCCTCCAACATGCTCTACATTGTTCCAAAACCAAACTAGGACATGCAACATCTGCCTCTGAGCTCGTCCTGTGGGAGCGTATACCATGGAACAGCCCAGCAGAAGAGGCCTTTGGCCCATTTTATCTCTGACGGGCCTTTCTCTGTAGCACTGCAAATCTTTCTCCTTCCCCTTCAGCGCCCCTCTCCTGTTTACCAGCACTTGCCAGCAAGCCCCAGAACTATGGCGCGCTTGTGTGCGTGTCAATATTAACCTCGAGACGCCCGAGCTCTAACTCAACGCCAGCCCCCTTTACATGAAACATCTGCCTGCTTGTCAGGCATTCAATGGTCGATGGTTCCTTTACTGTCACATGTACCAGCTGCAGTGAAATACATTTTTTGCATGCAGACCCGCAAGACTATCCCAGAACATAATTCTGCAAAGCAAGTGCGGGAATTCCCTGCAAATGAACACTGGGAATGCTGAAACCACTGTCTTCAGTTCCCTGGGCACCTACCACATTCCTTCCCCTACCACTGGTTGAGACCGAACCAGATTCTTCGCACCCCTGGCTTTAGACTCTGTAACCACACCATCTTGAAGACCACCACTGTAACACCGCCCATTCCCACCTTTACCCCTGCTCATTCCACGTTCACACCTTTACTACCTCCAGATTTGATTATCCAACATACTCCTAGCCAGCCTTCCTTATTCTACCCTCGTCCTTCCTACACCAACACACGCTAGTGTCTCGTCGAGTGGCCGGATAGGCTTAGGAATGTTTACAGGGCCTGTCCCACTTGGCCATTTCTTTCGGCAACTGTCGGCATCATTGACGTATCAGGTCACTGGAAACGTTGCGGCGTGACGCGGGGTGATGTGGGGTGATGTGGGGTGATGTGGGTGATGTGGGGTGATGTGGGTGATGTGGGGTGATGCGTGTGATGGGGTGATGTGGGGTGATGTGGGGTGATGTGGGGTGATGTTGAGGGTGATGTGGGGGTGATGCAGGGTGATGCGTGTGATGTGGGGTGATGTGGGGTGATGTGGGGTGATGTGGGGTGATGCGTGTGATGTGGGGTGATGTGGGGTGATGTGGGGTGATGTGGGGTGTGGGGTGATGGTGGGGTGATGTGGGGTGATGTGGGGTGATGTGGTGATGTGGGGTGATGTGGGGTGATGTGGGGTGATGTGGGGTGATGTGGGTGATGTGGGGTGATGGGGGTGATGTGGGGTGATGGGGTGATGTGGGGTGATGTGGGGTGATGTGGGGTGTGGGTGATGGGGTGATGTGGGGTGATGTGGGGTGATGTGGGTGATGTGGTGATGTGGGGTGATGTGGGGTGATGTGGGGTGATGTGGGGTGATGTGGGGTGATGTGGGGTGATGTGGGGTGATGTGGGGTGATGTGGGGTGCGTGGGGTGATGTGGGGTGATGGGGTGATGGGTGATGTGGGGTGATGCGGGGTGATGTGGGTGATGTGGGGTGATGTGGGGTGATGTGGGTGATGTGGGGTGATGTGGGGTGATGTGGGGTGATGTGGGGTGATGTGGGGTGATGTGGGGTGATGTGGGGTGATGTGGGGTGAGGGTGATGTGGGGTGATGTGGGGTGATGTGGGGTGATGTGGGGTGATGTGGGGTGATGTGGGGTGATGTGGGGTGATGTGGGGTGATGTGGGGTGATGCCGGGGTGATGTGGGTGATGTGGGGTGATGTGGGGTGATGTGGGGTGATGTGGGGTGATGTGGGGGTGATGTGGTGATGTGGGGTGTGGGGTGATGTGGGGTGATGTGGGGTGATGTGGGGTGATGTGGGGTGATGTGGGGTGATGTGGGGTGATGTGGGGTGATGTGGGGTGATGTGGGGTGATGTGGGGTGATGTGGGGTGATGTGGGGTGATGTGGGGTGATGTGGGGTGATGTGGGGTGATGTGGGGTGATGTGGGGGTGATGTGGGGTGATGTGGGGTGATGTGGGGTGTGATGTGGGGTGATGTGCGGGGTGATGTGGGGTGATGTGGGGTGATGTGGGGTGATGTGGGGTGATGTGGGGTGATGTGGGGTGATGTGGGGTGTGATGTGGGGTGATGTGGGGTGATGTGGGGGTGATGTGGGGTGATGTGGGGTGATGTGGGGTGATGTGGGGTGATGTGGGTGATGTGGGGTGATGTGTGATGATGTGGGGTGATGTGGGGTGATGTGGGGTGATGTGGGGTGTGATGTGGGGTGATGTGGGGTGATGTGGGTGATGCGGTGATGTTGATGTGGGGTGATGTGGGGTGATGTGGGGTGATGTGGGGTGATGTGGGGTGATGGTGGTGATGTGGGGTGATGGTGGGGTGATGTGGGGTGATGTGGGGTGATGTGGGGTGATGTGGGGTGATGTGGGGTGATGTGGGGTGATGTGGGGTGATGTGGGGTGATGATGCGGGGTGATGTGGGGTGATGTGGGGTGATGTGGGGTGATGTTGATGTGGGGTGATGCGGGGTGATGTGGGGTGATGTGGGGTGATGTGGGGTGATGTGGGGTGATGTGGGGTGATGTGGGGTGATGTGGGGTGAGTGGGGTGATGTGGGTGATGTGGGTGATGTGGGGTGATGTGGGGTGATGTGGGGTGATGTGGGGTGATGTGGGGTGATGTGGGGTGATGTGGGGTGATGTGGGGTGATGTGGGTGATGTGGGGTGATGGGGTGATGTGGGGTGATGTGGGGTGATGTGGGTGTGGGGGGTGATGGTGGGGTGATGTGGGGTGTGGGGTGATGTGGGGTGATGTGGGGTGATGTGGGGGTGATGTGGGGTGAGTGGGGTGATGTGGGTGATGTGGGGTGATGTGCGTGATGGGGTGATGTGGGGTGATGTGGGGTGATGTGGGGTGATGTGGGGTGTGGGGGATGATGGGGTGATGTGGGGTGATGTGGGGTGATGTGGGGTGATGTGGGGTGATGTGGGGGGTGGGGGTGATGTGGGGTGATGTGGGGTGATGTGGGGTGATGCGGGGGGTGATGGTGATGTGGGGTGATGTGGGGTGATGTGGGGTGATGTGGGGTGATGTGGGGTGATGTGGGGTGATGTGGGGTGATGTGGGGTGATGTGGGGTGTGGGGTGATGTGGGGTGATGTGGGGTGATGTGGGTGATGTGGGGTGATGTGTGGGGGATGTGGGTGATGTGGGGTGATGTGGGGTGATGTGTGTGGGAGTGATGTGGGGTGATGTGGGGTGATGTGGGGTGACGCGGTGTGATGTGGAGTGATGTGGGGTGATGTGGGTGAGGGGATGTGTGGGGTGATGTGGGGTGATGTGGAGTGATGCAGGGTGATGTCAAGGACTAGAGGGCATAGCTTTAAGGTGAGAGGGGCAAAGTTTAAAAGGAGCTGTGCGGGGCAAATTTTTATTTTACACATGGTGTGGTGGTACAGTCAGATACAATACAATGGTGCTTAAGAGGCTATTAAATAGGCACATGGATATGCTGGGGAGGGAGGCATATGGATTATTTTTTTTTTTAAATATATATTTTTATTAGAGTATGTAGACAGTGACTTAGCAAACACATGTTATGATAGCAATATTTCATGTCATACATTATTAATATTGTCAAGTGAATCATTTTGACTCTAATAATTTATGTTTTTTAAAGAGAGAAAAACAGAAAGAAAAATAAAATAAAAATCAACATCAAAAAAGAAAATCATAAAGAATGGAATAATTTACTATTAATACATCATAGGAGATAAGATCAAGGAGTATAGAATATAACTTTTCATCTAATCCTGAGTCCAAGTTTCAGTTAGGGTTACCTGCCGAACCATTCTACCCTTTTAAGTAATCAATGAAAGAAGGCCATATTCTAACGAAAACTTCTTGTTTGTCCATTTGGGCAAATCTGATTCTTTCCAGGTGTAGGGTCTCCGACATTTCCGTAATCCACATTTTAGTTGTGGGGGATCTAGGGCCTTTCCAAAATTTTAATATTAATTTCTTCCCAATTATTATACTGTAATCTAGGAAATTTCTTTGACTTGTTGTAAGAGTTAAACTCTGTTCTGATGTTCCAAGTATTTTTAATTTTGGGTCCGGATCCAGTTTAGTATTAATAACTTCAGAAGTTATTCTAAAAATCTCAATCCAGAAATTCTTAATTTTTAAACAATTTGCAAAAGTATGTGTTAAATTAGCCTCTGGATGTTGACATTTATCGCAGATAGAGGATATCTGTGGAAAGATTCTATTTAATTTAACTTTGGAGTAATGTAATCTATGTAATACTTTAAATTGTATTAAAGCATGTCTGGAGTTTAGCGAGCATTGATGTATATATTGTAAACTTTTGTCCCATATATCTTTCGTTATGGATTGATTTATTTCATTTTCCCATGTATGTCTATATGATTCCGTCAATGGCATCTCGCTATCTAAAAGGGTATTATAAGTATAAATAGTTAATTTTTCTGTATTAGGATGCTTATTCAGACATTCATCAAGGATTTCTGGTTCCTTATTCCTATAATCTTGTGTATTTGATTTAACATAATCTCTGAGTTGTAGATATCGAAAAAAAAATATTTGAGTGTAATCCATAAATCTGTTGCAGTTCCTGAAATGAAAGATAAGTGCCTTTCTTATAAAGGTGTTCCATCTTTTTGATTGCATAGTTTTTCCATTGTATAAAGCCTTTATCCAGCATGGAAGGTTTGAATAAGGGATTGTTTACAATAGGGAGACAGAGTGGTATATTATCCAGTTTTAAAGCCTTTTTAAGTTGTTTCCAGATTCGTATACCACTATATATTATAGGGTTTTCCCTATAGGTTTTTTTGTGCAATTTTGTCGGTGCAAATATAATCAAACCGATTTCAAAAGGTAGACAGTCCTCCTTTTCCATCCTTAACCATTCTGGTTGTTGATCCTTTTCTTCCAGCCAAAAAATCATGTTTTTAATATAAACAGCCCAAAAATAAAACAAAACATTTGGTAGAGCTAAACCTCCATTAATCTTTGATTTACATAAATGTTTTTTATTTATTCTATGATTCTTGTAATCTCAGATGAAACTTGTAACAGTAGAGTCTACTATTTTAATAAAAGATTTTGGAATACATATCGGGATTGACTGAAATAAGTACAGTCATTGCGGCAGAAAAATCATTTTTATAGCATTAATTCTACCTGAACATTGAAATTAGGAAGTGTTTTCCAGTATTGAATATTCTTATTTAGTTTATTCAGTAAAGGTGGGAAAGGCATATGGATTATGTACACACAGTGAGATTAGTATAACAGTATCATGTGTAGGAAGGAACTGCAGATGCTGGTTTACACCGAAGATAGACACAAAATGTTGGAGTAACAGCGGGACAGGCTGCATCTCTGGAGAGAAGGAATGGGTGACATTTCAGGTCGAGTCTGAAGAAGGGTCTTGACCCTAAAAAGTCACCCATAACTTAGTATCATGTTCTGCTTGGATACTGTGGGCTGAAGGGCCTGTTCCTGTGCTGTACCGTTCTATAGTCCACGAATGGTGGAGAGGTTCTGCTCTGGATCCATTAATGGAGACCTACATTGTGGAACCTGCCAGGACTCTCACTAGTCCATTGTCCGGCTATTGCAACAGATCTTGGTTAACCACAGTCTAGACCACTTTTTTTTTTGTCTTGTGAACAGTTAATGCCTGAGCAGCAAAGCCTGATCAGCGTAGTCTAGTCCCAGCCACAGGTCAACATCATCCGACTTCTTATCCCCTGGGCCCATCCTAAACCCTTCACTGAGTTCATTACTCCCCCACTACATTGCTCAAACATCCCAATGGCCACAAATAGACCCCCGGGGCTCCAAGCTAAAGGTCATAAGTAGCTCCAAGTCCTCCCTCCGCCTTTGTTAAGAGCCCCAGTAGTGAGTGTTTGAAGCTCACACACACACATGTGGAGCAATTGCAACTGGGACCTGCATTGTGGCTGGCAAGCCAGATACGGAAAGCTGGAGTAACTTAGCTTTTTTGTGACTATCCTCCAGCGTAAACCAACATCTGCAGTTCCTTCCTGCTCATTGCGGCGGGTGAGGTTTGTCTTTTACCATTCTCTCTGCTTTTGCTTTTTTTAAACATTCTTTTATTCCTTACACAAATATTTGCGTGGCTCTCAGCGCTGACAGACTGAATTCAGACCAAGAACAGCATGGGAAGAGAAAGAGGTTGCCAGGTTTGCAAAGGCATTCTGTTATTCAGAAAGATCCTGCGCGTAGCAAGGAACTGCAGATGCTGCTTTCAACCGAAGATAGACGCAGAAAGCCGGAGTAACTCAGCGGGGCAGGCAGCATCGCTGGAGGGAAGGAATGGGTGACGATTCAGGTCGAGACTGAAAAAGGGTCTGAAGAAGGGTCGCAACCCAAAACGCCACACATTCCTTCCCTCCAGAGATGCTGCCTGTCCCGCTGAGTTACCCCAGCTTTGTGTGTCTACCAAAAAGATATCAGTCACAGCTTTGGAAATGTTGACTGATCTTCACTCTTGGACAGCATTGAGAGGGGGAGTCTAAGGTTCTCGCCTCCCATTGTGGGAAGAGGTGCTTCCTGGCCTCTTTGTTCTGGTGTTGAGGTTATGTGCCCTTGCTCTGAACCATCATTGGAGGAGAGAGCTTCCCTGCATCTCTCCATTAAAGCCGAGTGTCACATCAAACTGTTCGATTAAATCACTCCTTTAATTTTCTTGGTGTAGAAACGAGGAACCTGCAGATACCAGGTGAACAAGGAAGGGAACAAAACACTGGAAACATAGAAAATAGGTGCAGGAGTAGGCCATTCGGCCCATCGAGCCTGTACCGCCATTCAATATTATCATAGCTGATCATCCAACTCAATATCCCGTACCTGCCTTCTCTCCATACCCCCTGATCCCCTTAGCCACAAGGGCCACATCTAACTCCCTCTTAAATATAGCCAATGAACTGGCCTCAACTACCTTCTGTGGCAGAGAATTCCACAGACTCACCACTCTCTGTGTGAAAATTTATTTTCTCATCTCGGTCCTAAAAGACTTCCCCCTTATCCTTAAACTGTGACCCCTTGTACTGGACTTCCCCAACATTGGGAACAATCTTCCTGCATCTAGCCTGTCCAACCCCTTAAGAATTTTGTAAGTTTTATAGAAACTCAACAGGTCAGGCAGCATCCTTGGAGAACGTGGTTAAGCGACATTTCTTCAGATCTGACCTGAAATGTCGCCCATCCATGTTCTCCAGGGACGCTGCCTCGCCCGCTGAGTTACTCTGGCATTTTGTGTCTTTCCCCAATCTTCTCCTCCACGGCATGCAATCCCGTGGAGCCAGTCCGCATTTTGTTTGCCCTTTTAACGGCAGGATCGCTCTGGGGAGGGGGGCGGCGAGAAGGAAGAGGGACCAACATGACTCGAATGAGGACTTCTATAACTTTGTTGGCGCCAGAAGCGTTAGGACAAATACACACGTACTTTGTGCATTGTACGCAAAAACAAAGCATTGCGCTGTACCCAAGTACGTGACAATAGAGCATCACGGAATCATTGGCGTACCTGCACTGCATCACCATGAAGGAAAGCTCCTCCTTCATTATTCCAGGTGAGGTCTACTCAGAACTGCAACACAATGTCCAAACCTTCCATTTTGACCCACTATGAGAGAAATGGCAGCACAGCCTTCGTTTGAAAATATATATATTTTGCTTCTATCTTCTCAACATGTGGGAAAATGCTCTTGCATATTGTTCTGGGGTCACCTGTAGGCCATCTAATCCTTCTTTACTCTGAATTCTATCTGCCCTCACTCAATCTATCCATTTCCCTTTGAAACGTTCTGCTCTTCTCTCCACCACGGACTAAGACTATGTTCTGAATGTTGAAACAGCAACATCGACTCCTCCGTCCAAAAGAAACAAGTGCAACAAAGTGCGTTCTCAGGTTGACTTGTCCAAAAGATCCATTTGAGGAATTAATTAAGTTCAATTTGCACCATTGCATCATCGAAAGAATTCCCTCATCTATTCAATTTGTGGAATCTATTCATCTTGTGGGCCAATGTGCTGGTCACAAATAGCTCCAGCTGTATTTGCTGGCTTGGTTAAACCCTGATGGTATTTTGATTATCAGAGCAATGAGTTCTGAGAAGAATTAATCCTTGGAAATGAGGCCATGCATTAATACACCTCCATCCTTCAACCACTGATCTATGCCTTACACAGCAGAACAAATCTTCATGGAAACATTTCCATTCCTTGAGAGAAGCAAGAAAAAAAAACCCTGAATTTTGGGCTTGTAATCGTGGTTCCCATTGCTCCCTATCTGTGTATGGCAAGTATCTAGCCAGGTATTTGTGGCCTTAATTAATTTTCTGGATCAAAGGCTCATATCATAAGGCTGAACCTTTCTGGAGTTCCAGGGTTAAATTAGTTGCCTTTCTATCTGCGTATAGAATCACCACCTCACAATTTACTGAATAGAGTCATAGAGTAATACGGTGTGGAAGCAGGGCCTTCAGCCCAACTTGCCCACACCGGCCAACATGTCCCATCTACACTAGTCCCACCTGCTTGTGTTTGGCCCATATCCCCCTAAACATGTCATATCCATGTACCTGTTCAAATGTTTCTTAAACGTTGCGAAAGTGCCCGCCTGAACTACCTCCTTCGGCAGCTCGTTCCATACACCCACCACCCTGAATCTGACATTGTGGCTGCTCTCATCACCTCCCTGCTGAACAGCAAGATCAAGCTGCCTTGGTCACATGGCCACAGGGTGGGTGGGGGTGGGACAAAGGATCTGGTCGAGGAGGTTGAGAAGCTGCAGGAATCCAATGACACGTTGTTCAAATACTTGAAAACGATGCCACGATCTGAAGCTAAAGGGATTTTTCCAAGGTGTCATTTGATGCAAAAAGTCCAACCTCCACAGAGAGGGGAAGAGGATTATCTGAACGTACAAAGGCATCGGGAAAATGACCATCCAGCCATTTAGGGTCTCGACCCGAAACGTCGCCTATCTCCTTCGCTCCTTAGATGCTGCAGCACCCGCTGAGTTTCTCCAGCCTTTTGTGTACCCTCGATTTTCCAGCATCTGCAGTTCCTTCTTTAACACTTTGTCTACTCCACTGCAAATCTCCTCAAGGTATGCCTACTTTAAAGAAGCTCTCCTCCCTACGGAGACAGTTCCACAACCTCCTCTCTAACTGCTCCCCCTCTGTGATACCCCCTTCCCTCCAACTCTACGCATTCATTGTTCTTTATCTCTCCACATCACCTTCTATATCTCTCGTTTCCCCGATCCCTAACCAGTCTGAAGAAGGGTCTCGACCCGAAACGTCGCCTATCTCCTTCGCTCCTTAGATGCTGCTGCACCCGCTGAGTTTCTCCAGCCTTTTGTGTACCCCCAGCCATTTAATATAGTGGCTAATTCTGCATTCCCATTCTAATCCCATGTTGCACAATTCACTTGTTATCCAAACATATAACAACCTCAGCATTGAATATAACTGACAAATCTTCATGGAAACATCTCCAATCCTTAAGAGAAGCGAGAACAAACAAAAAGATTCATAACCTCTAAATGATTCTACATCTCAATCCTAAATGCAAATCCTACGTTCCCAGCTGGTCAGACATCAGAAGGTTAAAGATTCAAAGAGATCCCATCTTATGTTCTGGACCAGAGTAACTCAACCTCCCTTCAAAGGGCTCCTTCCTCATCTTATGAAACCGTCTAGCTAATCTTTATTGTGAATCTTTATACCTCACCCAAGGCAAGAAGACCTCGACCATATATAGTTTGCTGCAGTTCCACTGATGCTCGATATAATGTGAAAGGCTTCCAAATTCTTGCAAATAAAGATAGGCACAAAGAGCTGGAGTAACTCAGAAGGTCAGGCAGCATCTCTGGAGAAATGGAACAGGTGATGAATCGGGTCTCGACCTGAAACGTCACCCATTCCTTTTCTTCAGTGATGCTCTCTGCTCCGCTGAGTTACTCCAGCTTTCTGCGTCTATCTTCGGTTTAAACCAGCGTTTCGGGTTGGATCCCTCCAAGAAAACTTGTGGCTTCATTTTATTTTTAGTTTAGTTTGGAGATACAGCGTGGTCACACAGGCCCCTGGGCCCACCGTCTCCGCGCCGGCCAGCGATCCCCCGCACACCAACACTATCCTACGCACACGAGGGATAATTTACATTGACACCAAGCCAATGAACCTACAAACCTGTACGCCTTTGAAGTGTGGGAGGAAACCGGAACACCCGGAGAAAACCCACACAGGTCATGGGGAGACCGTACGAACTTTGTGCAGAAGTCGGGATCCAACCCGGGTCTCTGGCGCTGTAAAGCAGGTCCCCACATTGATGGTGTACGCCAGCTTACCTTCCCACATCCCCCTCTTTGATCAGTAGATGTGGATGCCCTCAGTCTCTTCACACAAACCATTATATTGATTGGAAACAGATGACATGCAAGCATTGATCAATGCAGGAGTCCACTAATTAAAGCTTGCCCATCTATTTATTTTTCTAATTTCTGTCCATTGATTATCGGATCATTATTTTCCAAAGGACACTTCCTATTACTAATACCCCTTTCATCAGAAGACATTGGTTGTAAAATAGACTCCTGTGCAGTTGGATCCTTGGCACGTTGGTCTCGAAGCTTTCTGTGGCCGTCTCAAAGGCACGGGGCAAAATGCAAGGGAAACATTCTTACCTGGGAAAGGCTGGGAGACAAACAACTGGCCTTACCTGGGTACAACTGTTTGGTTTGTGCACTAAGCTGGGCGAGTCTGGAGACCTTATAGGCAACATCTGGAGTACTGGTCAATTTTCTGTTGGGACAAAGTCCAGTTACTCTCTCTATTCCATCGGGTAAGGTGTCAAGTTGTAGGATCTTCAGGATGTCCACTGGCTCCACTGTTGAAAGAGGAGAAGATGATTAAAATCCAGCTCGTGCCAACCCAGACTCTCAGCAAACCTGCCCCCCCACATCCCTTCATTTAAATCCGGCATTAAGTTACATTTACACAGCATTTAATTCTCCAACAGACTGTTTAACAGGAATGTACGCATGTAAACATTTTACACAGAAGATACATCTTGTCAGGGGTTATGGGGAGAAGGCAGGAGAATGGGGCTGAGAGGGAAAGATAGATCAGCCTTGATTGAATGGCAGAATAGACCTGAAGGGCAGAATGGCCTAATTCTGTGCCTAGACCCGATGTATTTTAACATCTGATTTGGTGGAATCGTTGAAGCTCACAATGATGAGTGAGCTCATCTGCCCCACTGTGTCTACAGCCACTCATTGGAAGCCATGCAAATCTCATCCCCGATAGCCCTGTCCAATTTCCACTTCCAACAAGTACAGAAACTACTGCCACTCGCCTTCCAGACAATGCTTTCCGATTGCGACAACTCGCAGCGTATAAAGTTTCTTTGTCAATCTGCATCGTGACCTTGAAGTCCTGATGCAGCTTCGTGGGACTAGGGTTGGGACACACTTAGAGTATTCAGCCTGATCGCCTCATTACGGGAAGGAAGAGGAGTTTTTGGAAAGGGTGACAAGGAGGTCGACAAGAATGGTGCCTGGATTAAGGGGCTAGTAGCTTCAGGGAGAAGTTGGACAGACTAGGATTGTTTTCCCTGGAACGCTGGAGGTTTGTGGCAACTTAATAATAAAATTAGCAGAGGCATGGATAGGGTAGACAGTCATAATCTATTTCCCCGGGATGGAAATAAGAAAACACTCGACAGAGCTTGATGGTGAGAGGAGCAAAGTTTAAAGCAGATGTGTGGAGCAATCCAGAACCAGGGGCCACAGTTTAAGAATAAGGGGTAAGCCATTTAAAACGGAGACGAGGAAACACTTTTTCTCACAGAGAGTGGTGAGTCTGTGGAATTCTCTGCCTCAGAGGCCGGTGGAGGCAAGTTCTGTGGATGCTTTCAAGAGAGAGCTAGATAGGGCTCTTAAAAATAGCGGAGTCAGGGGATATGGGGAGAAGGCAGGAACGGGGCACTGATTGGGGATGATCAGCCATGATCACATTGAATGGCGGTGCAGGCTCGAAGGGCCGAATGGCCTACTCCTGCACCTATTGTTTATCGTCTATTGTCTATTTTTTTTTGAGTGCCTGGAATATGCTGCCGGCTGGTGTTTGAAGCAGCCAGGTCATGGCATTATAATACTATTGGATTGCCACATGGATATGCAGAGAATGGAGGAATATGGGGCAAGTGCAAGTGGATAGGTAGCGATCTTGGCCTCATGCTCGGCACAGGCATTTAGGGCCGAAGGGCCATGTACCTGTGCTGTACTGCTCCATGTTACCTCATATCTGGTTCACAAGGTCATTGGGCCATAAGGGATAGGAGTAGAATTAGGCCATTCGGCCCATCAAGTCTACTCCGCCATTCAATCGTGGCTGATTTATCTCTCCCTCCTAACCCCATTCTCCTGCCTTCAGCCCATAACATCGGACACTCGTACTAATCAAGAATCTATCTATCATAGAAAAATAGAAATATAGAAAATAGGTGCAGGAGCAGGCCATTCGTCTCTTCGAGCCAGCACCTCCATTCATTGTGATCATGGCTGATCGTCCCCTATCAATAACCCGTGCCTGCCTTCTCCCCATATCCCTTGACTCCACTTGCCCCAAGAGCTCTATCTTACTCTCTCTTAAATCCATCCAGTGACTTGGCCTCCACTGCCCTCTGTGGCAGGGAATTCCATAAATTCACAACTCTCTGGGTAAAAAAGTTTTTTCTCACCTCAATCTTAAATGACCTCCCCTTTAGTCTAAGACTGTGGCCCCTGGTTCTGGACTCGCCCAACATTGGGAACATTTTGCCTGCATCTAGCTTGTCCAGTCATTTTATAATTGTATATGTTTCTATAAGATTCCCCCTCATCCTTCTAAACTCCAGTGAATTCCTGCCTTAAAAATATCCACTGACAGCCTCCACAGCCTCTGTGGCAAAGAATTCCACTGATTCACCACCACAAATAAGGCAATTTGGGGATTACCTTAAATGTATGTCATCTGGCTGCCAACCCACCTACTTGTGTTAGGTTTCTCTTTATTTATTCATTTTTCTGCCATAACTGTGAATAGCTCTAAAAAGTCCCCTCCAATATCTCCAGGTCTGCTACAAAATTCCCTTTAAGGAGGTAACACTGATTTCATTTTCAAAAATGATTTTAAAATACTACCACACTTAAAACACACAATCTTCTACACTTCAGGAATTCTACACTCCTGGGATTTTCAGCCTACTTGCCAAAGCTTAGTTTAATTTAGAGATACAGCATGGAAACAGGCCTTTCGGGCTCACTCCGACCATTGATCACCATTTCACACTAGTTCTACGTTGTCCCATTTTCTCATCCACTCCTTGCAAAGTGGGTACAATTTACAGAGGCCAATTAACCTACAATGGCCCTCTACCACATATATGCCTCTACCCCAAAGGCAACTTTTCCAATCGGCATGTGGCTCCACTTCAAAAGCCCTTTGGAACATCTTGAAAGCATGCACCACAGAAGTGCAAATATTTAGCTCTACATTTCCTCCCGGAATCACATAAAATACTCCAGATGGGTCTAACCAGGGTGTTATATTACTCTAAAGTACCCCTATGTTTGCTATCTTGAAAATTATGTTATCATTTCAGTGGCTTTCCTAATTTATTTGGTGGAAGAGTCCACAATAGATTAAATCAACTCCACTAATGGATGAGATGCAAGTATTGAGTATTGCAGGAGTCCACTGATTAAAGCTTGCCAACCTATTTATTTCTATTCCAACACGAAATGTCACCCACCCTTTTTCTCCAGCGATGCTGCCTGACCCACTGAGATACTTTCCACCTTCCCCTCAGCTAACAATGAACCATTCTACATTTCCTTATCATCATCTGCTTTGATCTCTCATTCCAACTTTACCCTTCCATATCTCTAGACTCCCTCTCCCCCCACTCTCAGTCTGAAGATGGGTCTCGACCCGAAACGTCAGCCGTTCCTTCTCTCCAGAGAAGCTGCCTGTCCCGCTGAGAAACTCCAGCACTGTGCGTCTATCTTCGAGGTGCACAAACACTTTCTGTCTATCTTCCACTGATGGATAGACAGACTCTGTGATAGAATGATCCTACACAAACTCTGGTAGGAATGATGCAAGTTGTTAAGCAGGGTTTTCTCGAGCCCGCTTGAGCGCCTTGAGCTTTCCAGCTGTTTCTCGTGTGCAGGTGTGCTTGTTAAAGCTGCATTTATCTTCCAGCCAATCTGAGATCAAGGAGTTCAAACAGCTGAGACACAAGCCTGCAATCTTTCAAATAATACCCGCTACACAGGAGTGAAGTTGCAATCAATAAAGCATAAATTAAATAAAAAGCAACAACTCATTCCGGGATGGCGTGTGGTGGCGCTTGTATCAGCTTCCGTTACGTACAAAGCATAAAGCAGATCAAATTTATGTTTAGGATTATATCATCGTCACACGCACTGATGTACTGTCAAAAGCTTTGTTATAGAGTTCTGGTGTCATACAGCGTGGAAACAGGCCCTTCAGCCTAACCTGCCAACACCAACAAACATATCCCATCTACACTAGTCCCACCAGCCTGCATTTGGCCCATTCCCTCAAAACCTGTCCTATCCAAACACCGGTCTAAATGTTTCACATGCTATTCAATCAAATCAGATAACTCTGCACATGACCACAATCGAGCCATACTCAAGTGTAATAGGCAGAACAATGGGAAGATACAGAGTGCAGATTATCAGTTCTCAGCATTGTCGCACAACAGTTCCAGAGACAAAGTCCAATGTCCGCAATGGGGTATATGTGAATTGGACAGTACCCTAGCTTATGGAAGGACCGTTCAGAAACCTGATGACAGAGGGGGAAGAAGCTGCTCCTGAGACCAATGTTTAGGAAGGAACTGCAGATGCTGGTTTACACCAAAGATGGACACAAAATGCTGGAGTAACTCATCGGGACAGGCTGAGTTGCTCCAGCATTTTGTGTCCCTTGTCTCCAGAGATGCTGCCTGCCTTGCTGCGTAACTCCAGTATGTTGTGTCTACCCTGCACATGTTGCTGCTGTGTGGACCGCCTGCGCCCAGTGCGAGCTGCTGAGTGCGTCCACTGCAGAGCTGCACCTCACCTGTCCGCAAGCCGCAGCTGCTTCCACCTTCAAAGCTCGACTCCACCGCTGGCTTTGAAAGCGGAACAAACAAAACCACACAGTTTGAGAAAGCAGGTGCTGTGCTGCAATGACAGTGTCTGTTTCACGGGGGCTGCTCTCTCGCTCTCTCTCCCAAACTTACTACATCAAAGCCAGCTGACATCCGGCTGACCGAGACTGCTCTGCCCGCGGCTCACTTCATGTCTGCACAGCTCTGGAGATCTCCATTGCTGCCCAGGTCTACGGGTCCAGGTACACTGGCTGCCCCTGAGCCGATACACAGTGCGGGGAGATGATGTCGACCTTGAAATGTATCTACATCACAGGATTGCCAAAGGCGGCAGGGTGGCTCAGCGGTAGAGTTGCTGCCTTGCAGCGTTACAGCGCCAGAGACGCAGGTTCGATCCTGACTGCGGGTGCTCGTCTGGACAGAGTTTGTACATTCTCCGAGATCTTCGGTTTCCTCCCACACTCCAAAGACGTACAGGTTTGCAGGTTCATTGGCTTCAGTATAAATGTAAATTGTCCCTGGTGTGCGTAGGATAGTGTTAATATGCGGGGATCGGTGGTCGGTGCAGATTTGGTGGGCCGCATGTCCTGCGTCCATGCTGTATCACTAAACATGGAAATGACGTTCAGCAAGGGGAGGGTTTGGCGAGTTAGATTTATTTTCATTTGGTTTAGTTTAGCTTAGTTTATTGTCACGTGTACTGAGGTACAGTGAAACGCTTTCGTTGCGTGCTAACCAGTCAGTGGAAAGACAATACATGATTACAATCGAGCCATTCTCAGATACATGATAAAGGGAATAGCATTTAGTTTGGGTGGATTAAGACACTACTTGAGAACTAAGAGTAAATTATCATTTTACCGGTTCATTGTTCTTTGCAATTTAAAATTATATTCTTGTGAAAATTTCCAGGATGATTCGCAAAGATAAAGGTGCGATTTCAATGCAACTCGATTAAAAGCATTCAATAACACAAATTAAAGTGGCAGCTTCCCACTAATTACCTCTTCCCCTCAATGCCCTAGTCATGTGTAACATGCCTTTCCCACCCACTGTAGTACACAACAACCCTTCTCCACCTCTCACCAGCAAAATCAGAAATGACTGAGGAAAGATGTCGTCCGTCTCAGAATCACTGATTGTCTCTGCTGTAGAAACTGTACCCCAGTGAGGGTCAGTGTGTTTGTGTGTGTGTGGGACCTGTACCCCAGTGAGGGTCAGTGTGTGTGTGTGGGACCTGTACCACAGTGAGGGTCAGTGTGTGTGTGTGGGACCTGTACCTCAGTGAGGGTCAGTGTGTGTGTGGGTCCTGTACCCCAGTGAGGGTCAGTGTGTGTGTGTGTGTTGGACCCGTACCCCAGTGAGGGTCAGTGTGTGTGTGTGTGGGACCTGTACCTCAGTGAGGGTCAGGTGTGTGTGGGTCCTGTACCCCAGTGAGGGTCAGTGTGTGTGTGTGTTGGACCCGTACCCCAGTGAGGGCCAGTGTGTGTGTGGGACCTGTACCCCAGTGAGGGTCAGTGTGTGTGTGTGTTGGACCCGTACCCCAGTGAGGGTCAGTGTGTGTGTGTGGGACCTGTACCCCAGTGAGGGTCAGTGTGTGTGTGTGTGGGACCCGTACCCCAGTGAGGGTCAGTGTGTGTGTGGGGGGGACCGGTTTCTGGTTGCGTTAACTGCTTGCTAGTTTTGTCCACCCTAAACAAGGGTGAACACTGATCAAAACTACCTTGACACCTCCGAACGCAAGAAAGGTGTGATGTGAATAAGTCTCCCTGTACTCCGTTTACTTTATTTTTTGAAGATTGCGTTCATTTATCGGGATGCGTCACAGCCTGGTTTGGGAACAGCTCCACCCAAGACCGCAAGAAATCGCAGCGAATTGTGGACGCAGCCCAGACCGTCACACAAACCAACCTCCCTTCCTTTGACTCCATTCATACCCCACGCTGCCACGGCAAGGCCAGCAGCATCATCCAGGACGAGTCGCACCCCGGCCACTCCCTCTTCTCCCCTCTCCCATCAGGTACAGAAGTGTGAAAACGCACACCTCCAGATTCAGGGACAGTTTCTTCCCAGATGTTATCAGGCAATTGAATTGTCCTACCACAACTAGAGAGCGGTGCTGAACTACCATCTACATCATTGGTGACCCTCGGACTATCTTTGTTTGGACGTTTACCTTGCACTAAACGCTATTCCCTCATCATGTATCTGTCTGTACACTGTAAAAGGCTCGGCTGTAACCATGTATTGTCATTCCGCTGACTGGTTAGCACGCAACAAATGCTTTTCACTGTACCTCAGTACACGTGACAATGGACTAAAGTGAAAGTGAAATCTCCATCAATACAACTCAATGATATTTCTTATCACCACACTACCACTTTATCCTGGGAAACGCTGGGAACCTTATTCCCATTCCATCCAGGTTCCATCCATCTTCACCTCCCTGCCATCTCCAGAGTGAGTTGTGCCGTTCCAGTTCACAGCTTGCTACCCTGGAGTCACTTTTTGACCAAACTGCTCCTGACCTCTCCGCACCGCTAATGATGAAAAGTCAGTCTAACGAAGCGTTATCCTTCAGTTCCTTTCCCTCCGTGGGAGGTAGGTCCACATTTATTTTCCTCACAGTGATTTGGTTCTCAGACTTAAAATGGATGAATGAATGATACTCCTCAAGGTGATGCTCCTCAAACTGCAGAGCATCCTGGACAATACAGATCACCCCCTCCGAGACACACTGGTCAACCTGAGGAGCACCTTCAGCAACAGACTGGTTCCACCAAGGTGCAGGACAGATCACATTGAATGGCGATGCTGGCTCGAAGGGCCTAATGGCTACTCCTGCACCTATTGTCTATTGTCTATAGAACACCACAGGAGATCCTTCTTCCCTGTGGCTATCAAACTGTACAACTCCTCCCCCTTCTGTTGTGGGGTAAACCGAGACTGACACCCCCCCCCCCATTTGCACATCCCCCAATCCTTTCCACTCGTCACTTTAACATCTCGTTTCATGACTGTTGGCAGATCAATTTCCTCCCTTGGATAAATAAAGTTCTATTGTATCCAGACTGATTCCTGGGATGTCAGGACTTCCATATGAGAAAAGACTGGATAGACCCGGCTTGTACTCGCTAGAATTTAGAAGATTGAGGGGGGAATCTCATAGAAACGTACAAAATTCTTAGGGGGTTGGACAGGCTAGATGCAGGAAGATTGTTCCCGATGTTGGGGAACTCCAGAACAAGGGGTCACAGCTTAAGGATAAGGGGGAAGTCTTTTAGGAACGAGATGAGAAAAACATTTTTCACACAGAGAGTGGTGAATCTGTGGAATTCTCTGCCACAGAAGGTAGTTGAGGCCAGTTCCTTGGCTATATTTAAGAGGGAGTTAGATGTGGTCCTTGTGGCTAAGGGGATCAGGGGGTATGGAGAGAAGGCAGGTACGGGATACTGAGTTGGTTGATCAGCCATGATCATATTGAATGGCGGTGCAGGCTCGAAGGGCCGAATGGCCTACTCCTGCACCTATTTTCTATGTTTCTATGTATCATATCGATACTTCATATTGGGGTACCTAGGTACAGTGCCGAGCTTTGCTTTGTATACAACCCAGCCAGTACACAGGTGCGTCCGCGTGTTGGTGCAGACGAAGCTACAACGGTACCAAGCAGTCCTATCATCTGCCCGTCACCACACCTGGAAGCAGAACGCCCCCCACCCTGTTAAAAAGTAGTTGATGATGGTGAAAGGCAACCCCTGTAGCTTTAAAGGCTCCGATCAAAAGATGGGGATCGAGTGGTGAGTTGCACTGAGAAATATTTATTCGTAATGTAGATGGGTGAATGTTCACAGCCTAACGCACACATCAAATGACTGAAGAAGGGTCTCGACCCGGAACGTCACCCATTCCTTCTCTCCAGAGATGCTGCCTGTCCCGCTGAGTTACTCCAGCTATTTTGTGTCTATCAAGGACTGTTATAGAAACATAGAAAATAGGTGCAGGAGTAGGCCATTCGGCCCTTCGAGCCTGCACCGCCATTCAATATGATCATGGCTGATCATCCAACTCAGTATCCTGTTTCTGCCTTCTCTCCATACCCCCTGATCCCGTTAGCCACAAGGGCCACATCTAACTCCCTCTTAAATATAGCCAAGGAACTGGCCTCAACTACCATCTGAATGGCTTGGACTACATTATGAATGTCTAGGAATAGAAACATAGAAAATAGTTGCAGGAGTAGGCCCTTTGAGCCAATATTCAATATGATCATTCAATATTCAATATGATCGTCCAAAATCAGTACCCCATTCCGGCTTTTTCCCCATATCCCTCGATTCCTTTAGCCCGAAAAGCTACATCTAACTCTTTCGTGAAAACATCCAGTGAATTGACCTCCACTGCCTTCTGTGGCGGAGAATTCCACAGATTCACAACTCTCTGTGAGAAAAAGTTTTTCCTCATCTCGGTCCTGAAAGGCCTACCCCTTATTCTTAAACTGTGACGTTTAAAAAGGAACTGCAGATGCTGGGAAATCGAAGGTAGACAAAACCCTTGAAGGGTTTCGGCCCGAAACGTTGCCTATTTCCTTCGCTCCATAGATGCTGCCGCACCTGCTGAGTTTCTCCAGCACGTTTGTCTATCTTAAACTGCGACCCCTGGTTCTGGATTCCCCCAACACCGGGAACATTTTTCCTGCGTCTACCCTGTCCAATTCTCTAAGAATTTTATATGTTTCCATAAGATCCCCGCTCATCCTTCTAAATTCCAGTGAATACAAGCCCAGTCGACCCATTCTTTAGACCAGAGATGAAGGGCAGGCATCTAATGTGATCGCTATGTGACTTCAACAACTCGAGTCCTACGGAAGATGTTAGGGGAGCCTACTCTAATGCCCCTGTCCCACTTAGGAAACCTGAACAGAAACCTCTGGAGACTTTGTGCCCCACCCAAGGAGGTTTTTTCAATTTTTTTGAAATAATCGCCGGAACATAGAAGAAGCGGAAGCCACGTTCGACCATTAGGGAGACCGACGAAAACCTCCGGGAACCTCACGGAAACCTTGAGTGGGGCGCACAGTCTCCAGAGGTTTCCGTTCTGGTTTCCTAAGTGGGACAGGGACATAAGCAAGGTAGTGATGGGACTCTCAGCCCAGCGGGAGAAGAAGTCCAGATAACAGCTGAATGCGTCTTGCGAGAGATTTGCCAGAACAAACCCACGCTTGCCTTTAAAGGGCAAGAGCACACAGAGAGAGAGCTGTGCAGCTCCCCTCTCTCCTGTGGGCGGTTAACTATTCCAAATAACCTAACGGAAATGTCAAAGGCAAAATGTGTACTGGACGTCATGCATCTCCAATCCCGGGCATAAAGGGTCGAGTTGTTTCAAAACATCCCCAACTGCTCTACATGTCATGAGCAGATTATTCCACTCAAAGCCGATAGAATGCCTGGGGAACAATACTTTCAGAACAGGACATGTTGTTTCAGAATCTGCTGCCGCGAGTAGGTCACGGCTGGATGCTGGAGTATGGCCCAACGTAACTCCCACAGTCATCATCCTGGCTATTCAGGGACTTTCCCCGCACACTAGGGAGGAATGGTTACCCTAACAGCCCACACCGAGGTTAGACTGCACCTCGAGAAGCATGTGCTATTCTGGTTGCCCAGATGTGAAAAGGACTAAGAAGCTCTGGGTCCAAGAACAATTTATAAAGACAATGCAACGTCTACAAGGAGAATTACAGTTCAGAAAGGGTGGACAGTCTTGATCAATCAGCTCCAATAAACCTCTTTGAAATTATGAAAGGTTTCATAGGAACAGAATTAGGCCATTCGGCCCATCAAGTCTACTCCGCCATTCAATCATGGCTGATCTATCTCTCCCTCCTAACCCCATTCTGCTGCCTTCTCCCCATTACCCCTGACATCCATACTAATCAAGAATCCCTCTATCTCGGCCTTGAAAATATCCATTGATATCTTCAGTGGACAGTGAGGAAACTTGAGACCATCAGAACAGACCAGTCAGCAAGAAATTAAACGGGGGATTCAAAGAGACCTCTTTACCCAGCGATGTGGGGAGAAGGTGGAACTTTCTACCACGGATGTGGTTATGGCACGCAGCAGTCATGCCTCTGAGGCTTTTTGGCTTCTTGACCCACCAACAAATGTGGTGCAAAGTGGCAAATAGCGCACTTCGCTTCAAATCCCAGGGAACGTTTGTGCCTGGGAGATTTCATTGGGAGTTATTAAACTATCAGAGAAATGATGAACAGTCTGCTATCAAGCTATCAGTCGTGAGGGCATGGTTATGACCTCTACGAAACTTAGAAACTTACAAAATTCTTAAGGGGTTGGACAGGATAGATGCAGGAAGATTGTTCCCGATGCTGGGAAGGTCCAGAACAAGGGGTCACAGTCTAAGGATAAGGGGGAATTCCTTTAGGACCTAGATGAGGAAAACATTTTTCACACAGAGAGTGGTGAGTATCTGGAATTATTTGCCACAGAAGGTAGTTGAGGCCAGTTCATTGGCTATATTTAAGAGGGAGTTAGATGTGGCCCTTGTGGCTAAAGGGACCAGGGGGTATGGAGAGAAGGCAGGTACGGGATACTGAGTTGGATGATCAGCCAATATCATATTGAATGGCGGTGCAGGCTCGAAGGGCCGAATGGCCTCCTCCTGCACCTATTTTCTATGTTTCTATGTTATGCTAAAGAACAGGTCAATACCTCGCGTGAGAGAAAAGACGGGTGTAGAAAGGAACTGCAGATGCTGGTTTACACCAAAGATAGACATAAAGTGTTGGAGTGCCTCAGCGGGTCAGGCAGCATCTCTTGAGAATAAGGGTGGGTGACATTTCGGGTCGGGACCCTTCTTCAGACTGACAGTAGAGGTGAGGGAACTAGAGGTAGGAAAAGGCCAGAACAAATCAGGGTCGGTGACAGATGACTACGGAAGGGTGGAGCCCACAATGGCCCATTGTAGGCTGGGGAAGAGGTGGTAACAAAGAGTTACAAAGATGCGAACAGTACAACTAGTAGGCCCGACTATGGTGGAGGGCGTGGAGTGGGAATGCAGGAGTTACTCGAAATTAGAGAAATCAACATTCATACGGCTGGGTACACAAAAGGCTGGAGAAACTCAGCGGGTGCAGCAGCATCTAAGGAGCGAAGGAGATAGGCGTTGTGATCTGCCCAAGCGAAACATGAGGTGCTGTTCCTTCAATAACATCAGGAGGTTACATGGAGACAGTTCAAACAATGGAGTTGATATACGAGTGCGTGCCATAAATCAGGTCCTGTAACAGTGAGATCAATACGGGTCTGAGCCCGAGAAAACATCTACACCTTGGCTTCATTGCCTTGGTGAGGTCAATACCTTGGCTTAAATTCTAGGCCACTGAGTTATTTCAAAAGCTCACAACTCTTAGCATGAGTAAGGGCAGTGAGCAACAGGAACTAGATACCAAACTAACTGTCCTTTCTCTATTCCCGGAGCACACATCCAAATCTCTTCATCAATGGAGAATTTGAACATTGTTTATCAGTTTTGGAGGGAGGTTGCACTGTAACTCATAATCCCACCGGTGAGAGTGTACAAAGTCCAGACTGAGGTGAGAGCTGGGAGCTGGTGTTGAGGTGCAAGGCTCAGTATGTCGGTGGATGGGCAGAGGGGAATTGATATTCCTGTAGCCCAGTGAGCTCGGACACTCGGACGGAGAAAAAGCAAAGGCCAGAAATGCACAAAGTCACTTAATTCCCTGGAATGTGGAAGATCAAGAAGTGATTTGATCAATGGTTTCATGACAGGGGACTGAAAGGGCAGATGGAGCAAGGGAACTTAGGATGCAAGGAAACTTTCAAGAGTGAAGTTAGTTCACAAGTCATAGGAGCAGAATTAGGCCATTCAGCCCATTGATTCTACTCCTCCATTCAATCGTGGCTGATCTATCTTTCCCTCTCAACCCCATTCTCCTGCCTTCTCCCCGTAACTCCTGACACCCGTACCAATCGAGAATCTATCTATCTCTGCCTTAAAAATACCCAATGTCTTGCCCTCCTCAGCCGCCTGTGGCAATATATCCTACTGGTTTACCACCCTCAGAAATTGCTCCTCATCTCCTTTCTACAGGTACATGCTTTTATCCTGAGGCTGCGCCCTCTGGCTCCGCACTCAGCCACTTTGTGGAAACATCTTCTCCACGTCCACTTTATCCAGGCCTTTTACTTTTCCATAAGTTTCAATGAGGTCCCCCCTCCTCCTTCTAAACTCCAGTGAGGACAGGCCCAGTGCTGTCAAACGCTCATCATATGTTATGCAACATTTTTGTAAGCAAGAGGTGGTGGAAATTGAAGAACGGATGGCTCTTCACTGCCCGTCACCTGGTCGTGGACAGCACGCTCTTCAGGAAAGGAACATGTTAACATTGGTTGGCAAGTGTTTAGGGCTGGTAAACATCAGTAGAATGTAATACAAACACAGACTGTTTTCTTCTGGCTTCCCGTCCGTCTTCTGCAAATGCCAGCTGGCAGTTTTTGGAGAAGGTTCGGGGACTCACGCTATGCCAGAGGCCTCAGGTGCCTCAGCTTCCCGAACTGGGGTTGGGGACAGAGCGAGATAGGTAGGAGGAGTACAAGGCAGCATCTGGAGAGGCTGAACTATGGCAGCTAGAGGGAAGGGGAAGAGGAGAATGACTCTTGTGACTCCACTCTCCTGGCCAGAGAATGGACTGGTGAAGGCCATTCCTCAGTAGACCCGTCCTCTGCTTTTGTGGTTGCAGCTGGTCACTGTTCCACTTTAGTTTAGTCTGGAGATACAGCGCCGAAACAGGCCCTTCGGCCCACCGGGTCCGCGCCGACCAGCGTCCCCACATATTAACATTATCCTACACACACTAGCGACAATTTACCTATATACATGTACGTCTTTGCAGTGTGGGGGGAAACTGAAGATCCCGGAGAAAACTAGGTCATGGGAAGAACGTAAAACTCCGTACAGACAGCGTCCGTGGTCAGGATCGAACCCGGGTCTCTGTTGCGGCCATCGCTGTAAGGCAGCAACTCGACCGCTGCGCTGGACGCCCACTTTAGCACGAGCTGGAAGGTCATGTGACGTTTGTCTCCCCCATCGGCGGGGGGGGGGGGGGGGGAGTTGTCTGCATGTGGGACCAGCTCATGTTTGATGGCAAAATTCACCTCATGGAAACAATACTGCTCCTCCTTAGTTTTCCTTGACCACAGATGTAAACTTGTGCCTTAGTTCTTTGAGGTGACAGTTCCGTCCGTAGAGAGAGCGAGAGGGAGAGGCAAGGTTGGAGATGCAGGGGTGATCCTGGAGTCCTGTTGTGGGCAGACTACAACAAACACCTCAGGACAGTGGAGGACCAGCACCAAAACCATCTCCTCAAACTCCTACAACCAATTGTCAGTGCCCTGTACCAGCTAGTATCACTGACATCTAGGGTTGCTAACTTTCTCACTCCCAAATAAGGGAGAAAAGGGTCAAAATACACGACAAATTCCTGACGGCAATTCGTTGACCGACTTGGCCGAGGCTTGGTGAATGATGAGTTGGCCCGGGTGCTGGACTGCACACAAAGCCCAGCCGGTGGGCCAGCTGAGGAGCTTTGGCCCGCGCGAGGTCGCCCGCAAAGTCCTGAACGGATGATCGGCCATGAGAAGGAGGGGTGGCGGTGCCGACGGTAGGCAAAGGTCCGAGGGTCGGACAGCTGGCCGCGCTGCCGACCGACCGACGGGGCCACGGGCGAGGCGCTGCTGCTGCACTCCATGGGCTGCACTACGTCGGGACGGGTGAGGCGGGGCTGGACGTGGCGCTCCGACCCGACAGTCCCCTCGACCCGAGTAGTAGCAGTCAAATACGGGACAAGGGCGGTCCCGTATGGGACAAACCAATTTGGCCCAATATACGGGATATCCAATAATTTAGCCCAATAATTTGGGACAGTTGGCATCCCTCGCGACATCAAAACTGTGATCAGCACAGAACACAGCACAGGTGGGGGAATAGAGGAAGCCTTTCAAGGTCACGCTTAAAATCTCCTTGGTTAAAATGTCATCTTGGCAGTGACTCGGAAGACTTCCTGGCCAGTGACTGACCAAGATGGAGACTGAGCACTTGGCAAGGCTCTGAGTCCCTCGAGTCTCGACAGTGGGACCATGCCAAGGTCAGCTGCACAGTGCAAGGATGCTCAACATCATAAAGGACCCATGCCAGCCATGCCACTCCTGCCAGCCCACCCTGTGAGAGAGTCCTTGGTTCTCACACGGCACCATCCATGAGTTCACAAGTTATGGAAGCAGAAATAGGCCTTTCAACCCCTCATGCCTAATCTATCTTTCCCTCCCATTTTCCTGCCTTCACCCCATGAACCCTGACACCCCTACTAATCAAGTATCTGTCACTATCCATTGACTTGGCCTCCACAGCCTTTAGTGGCAACAAATTCCACAATTTCACCACCCTCTGATGAAATAAATCACTCCTAATCTCCTTTCTAAAAATACATCCTTTAATTCTGAGGCTATGGCCTCTGGTCCTAGACTCTCCCACAAGTGGAAACATCCTCTCCACATCCTCTCTATCCAGGCCCATCACTGTTTGATAAGTTTCAATGAGGTTCCCACCCCCTCCATCATCCTTCTAAACTCCAGCGAGTACTGGCCCAGTGCCGTTTTAAAACGCTCATCATATGTTAACCCTCTCTTGCCTGGGATCGTTCTCGTAGGTTCCACCAGAGAACCGGCGGATGTGGCATGGAATCAAACCACCCTTGGCCTGGAGGGCCAGCCTGAGAAGAGTTGCAAACAAGCTAAGCAATCCCAGAAAAGATCTCATGTTTAAGCAAAAGACACAAATTATGACTGATTTTTTTTTGTGGTATTTACCTTCATCTTTGCCAACATCAAATATGTCATTGTCAATTTTAATTTGAGATAAAAAGATTTTTAGTCTCTTGGGTTAAGGAGTGAAGTGAGACGTGTGAAATGGGCAACAGGTCTGCCATGACCTCACCGCATATTGGAATGGTCTCTACGATCTTATCAATTGACCATGACGCACTTGGGCAATCACAAAATCAATACTGGTTCATTTCAGCCCAAATTGAGAAGGAGATGTGTCCACTTTCCCCTGCCTGGTTGAATATATGTGGCTCCAGCAGCCTCATACCAAGGACAGCCTCTCCTCCTCCAGCTCTCTGAGGTGGCCATTGTGTTTGACCAAACCAGCTCCAACCGATTCAGTAGGAAGTCCCTGTTCCAGGGCACCTGCGGTTGGCGCTGAACGCTGGCATTCCCAGCACCGGAATCATCACATCCTAAGAATACACTTTAATACAGGAACATGCAAGATGAAAGCAGAGTTCACACTAATAGAGTCCCTTTTATACACCACAGAACAGTGTTGTACAAGAACAGGCCCGTTGGCCAAATATATCTGTGCCAACCATGAAGCCAATCTAAATTTATCCCATCTATTCCCTGCCTGTTTTATCGGACTAAATGTCCCTAAAATATCACTCTAATATCACTCAGTTGAATAGGGCTCTGGTGAGACCACATCTGGAGTATTGTGTACAGTTTTGGTCTCCTAATTTGAGGAAGGACATCCTTGTGATTGAGGCAGCGCAGCGTAGGTTCACGAGATCGATCCCTGGGATGGCGGGACTGTCATATGAGGAAAGATTGAAGCGACTAGGCTCGTATTCACTGCAGTTTAGAAGGATGGAGGGGCGATCTTATAGAAACATATAAAATTATAAAAGGGCTGGACAAGCTAGATGCAGGAAAAATGTTCCCAATGTTGGGTGAGTCCAGAACCAGCGGCCACAGTCTTAGAATAAAGGGGAGGTCATTTAAGACTGAGCTGAGAAAAAACTTTTTTACCCAGAGAGTTGTGAATTTATGGAATTCCGTACCACAGAGGGCAGTGGAGGCCAAGTCACTGGATGGATTTAAGAGAGAGTTGGATAGAGCTCTAGGGGCTAGTGGAGTCAAGGGATATGGGGAGAAGGCAGGCACGGGTTATTGATAGGGGACGATCAGCCATGATCATATTGAATGGTGGTGCTGGCTTGAAGGGCCGAATGGCCTCCTCCTGCACCTATTTTCTATGTTTCTAATATCTGCTTTTACCACCTTCCCTGGTAACACATTCCAGTTACCCATATCTCTCAAGTGTTAAAAAAAAAATTGCCTCATGAATCTGCTTTAAACTTTCCCCCTCTCACCTGAAACTTATCCTGTCTAGTATTTGACATTTCCACCCTGGGGAAAAACTCTGACTATTTACCCTATCTATGATTGTCGTCATTTTATTAGCTTCTCCCAGGTCGCTCCTCGGCCTTCGCAACTATCGGGGAAATAATCCAAGCTTGTCCAACCTCTCCTGAAAGCTAAAACTCTTCAGTTGTGGCAACATCTCTGGAGAAAAGAATTAAGGTGACGTTTCGTCTACTCCACTGGTCAAGACCTTTGGGGTCAAGACCCTTCTCCAGGTGAATCTCTTCTGCACCCTCTCCAAAGCCTGCCATGTTATTTATTGGTTTGTCCTTGTTAACCTTCTTAAACAAAGGAAAAACATTGGCTGTTCTCAAATCTTCTGGCATCTCCCCGGTAGCTAAAGTGGATAGGAAGATCTTTATCAAGCCCTCAGCATTCTCCAAAGATAGACACACAATGCTGGAGTAACTCAGCAGATCAGACAGCATCTCTGGAGAAAAGGAATCGGTGACGTTTCGGTTCGAGACACTTCTTCAGACTGTTGAAGAAGGGTCTCGACCGATTCCTTCTCTCCAGAGATGCTGACTGACCCGCTGAGTTACTCCAGCTTTTTGCGTCTGTCTTCGGTTTAAACCAGCATCTGCAGTTCCTTCCGACACCACCCAGCAATTTCCTCTCTTGCTTCCCTCCCATCAGGCCTGAGGGACTTATCCACTTTAATTTTCTTCAAAAGACCAAGACCAAGCCCCTGCATAATACTAACGAGCCCTAAGATATCGACATAGCCCTCCCTAATTTCATTATTATTCATATCCTTCTGCTCAGTGTAGTTTAGTTTACAGCGCGGAAACAGGCCCTTCGGCCCACCGAGTCCGCACCGACCAGCGATCCCCACACATTAACGCTACCCTACACACACACACCAGGGACCGTTTTTACATTTATATCGAGCTAATTAACGTGCAAACCTGTACGTCTTCAGACTGTGAGAGGAAACCGAAGATCTCAGAGAAAACCCACGTAGGGAGAACGTATGATCTCCGTACAGGCAGCACCCGTAGTCAGGATCGTAGCCGGGTCTCTGGGGCTGTGAGGCAGTAGCTCGACCACCATGTCGCCCGTAAATATTTGGTAAATAAAATATTGCAAAGTATTCATTACAGACCCCGGCCACTTCCTGTGGCTCCACACACTAATACCATCCTTTGTCCATGAGTGGACCAACATTTTGCGATTTACCCTCTTGCTCTGAATACAACCATAAAAAGCCTTGAGGTTCTCCATAACCCTGCTTATCAATGAAATCTCATGGTCACTTTTAGCACTTAATTCCGTGTTTACATTCTTTCCTGCCTCCTTTAAATTCTTCAAGGGTCTTGTCTGATTCCAGCATCTTAAGCCTTGTGTATGCTTCATTTTATCTTTTGACTAAGCTTACAATATAATTTGGTTCAGCGGGCGAGGCAGCATCCATGGAGCGAAGGAAGAGGCCTTGGTCTGAAGAAGGGTCTCGACCCGAAATGTGGCCTATTCCTTCACCCGCTGAGTTTCTCCAGCTTTTTTTGTCTACCTTCGATTTCTCCAGCATCTGCAGCTCTTTCTTAAATATAATTTAGGTTGGTTTAGTTTAGCACGGAAACAGACTCTTCAGCCCACCCAGTCCACGCCGACCAGCGATCTCCGCACACTAATGCTATCCTACGCACATTAGGGACAATTTACAATTATACCAAGCCAATTAACCTACAAACCTGTACGTCTTTGGAGGGTAAGGAGGTAGCCAGAGCACCCAGAGAAAACCCACGCAGGTCACGGGGAGAACGTACAAACTCTGTACAGACAGCACCTGTAGTCAGGATCGAACCCAGGTCTCTGGCGCTGTGAGGCAGCAACTCTACCGCTGCGCCACCGTGCCACCCTCTAATAGTTCTCAACCCTTGCCATCCTTACAGTTCATCCTGACAGGAACATACTGGTCCTGATCGCAAATCAACTAGCCATTAAAAGACTCGCGCTTGGCAGATATGGACCTATTCTCATACAAATGCTCCCAATCCACTTTCTCCTGTTCTTGCCAAATGTTGTGAGTAGCCTTGCCCCTTTTTACTTTAGTCTGGTTCTGTTTAGTTTATTATCACGTGCACCGAGGTACAGTGTAAGGCTTCAGATGCGCGCTAACCAGTCAGTGGTAAGACAATATATGATGACCAGTCGTATCCTTATCAATAACTATCTTAAAACTTACAGAATTATGATCACTGTTCCCAAAATGCTCCCCCACTGAAAATGTGATCAGCTGGTCAGGCTCCATACAAGGTCTCGTACCTTCCTAAACCCAGTGGAGTGTTACAAGAAACTCCCCTGGATGCTGCGCTGTATAAGGTCCTGGGACTAAGAGTGTCCCAGTGGATATTGGGGAAGTTCTGCACCAACCTCTGCTATTTTCACTTCTTTCCATGATCTGTCTGAATACGTTTATTTAGCTCCCTCTGGTGACTGGGAGGCTAATAGTGTAATGCCATGATAGAGTCATCGAGTCCCACAGCATGGAAACAGGCCCTCGAGCCCAACTTGCCCACCCGACCCATCTCTACTAGTCCCACCTGCCTGCTTTTGGCCCATATCCCTCTAAACCTACCTTATCGACGTACCTGTCTAAAGCTTCTTCAATGTTGGACAAAATCTTAAATATTATAGTGATTACACTTTTCCTATTCCTGAGTTTTATCCAAATGACCAAATTGGATACAATCTCCAAGATTTCCAAGAATCTCACTTAATGACATTCTTCCCAATCAGTAATGCAATACCCTCATCTCTTGTACGCCTACATAGAAACATAAAAACATAGAAACAAGCCTAAAACATATGTATCTTGGAACATTATGCTGCTGTTTCTCATCCAAATCTCTGTTAAGGCTACAAAGTCAAATCGCCATGCCCAGGCTCCTAGTTAAACTGTCTTACCCATTATACTCCTTGCATTACCACAAGTATACTTCACACCGTCATTCCTGCCATATTATATCCTGGACTTGCCTGTCATTGTAATTACACCTCCACGAACTAACCTCCACCATCTTCTCAATCACTCCGAAGATAGACACAAAATGCTGGAGTACCTCAGCGGGACAGGCAGCATCTCTGCCTGGAAGGAATGGGTGACATCTCGGGTCGAGACCCTTCTTCAGCCTGACATCAGTCCACCTGCTGCTCCTGTTCCACACCCTTGCCCCACAAGTCTTAACCCTCCCGAGTAGCTCCAGCAAACCACCGGGCAAGGGTATAGGCGCCCCTCCAGTTTTGGTGCAACCTGTCCTTCATTCACTGCCTTGTAAGAGGTTGCAATGATCCAGGTATCTCAAGCACCTCCCTCCTAGACCAGCTCTTTAGCCACCCATTCAACTGTCCCATCTTCCCATATTTAACATCACTCACACGTGGCACAGGGATTCATCCCAGGATGACAACCCAAGAGGTTGTGTGAAGTGGGCTGGCAGAGTACGCTGTGATGTTCTAGGCACCAACCATTCTCTGTGTGTGTAAAAACCTGCCACCTTTTAGAGCGTGCATTTAAAAACACCACAACAAACACAACCCAGACAGTTTCTCCAGCCCCCCCTTATAGATAATGCACTCCAACGGAGGCAACACCTCCGTACATCACTTCTGCCCCCTCCACATCCTTCCTGTTATCAGAAGTCCACACAATCCTGCGATTGGCATGTTGTGAGACAGGCTTTGTTTCTCAGGGAGTTACAATCGAAAGTCATAGTCATTGCTCCAACGTTTGTCAGTTCAGCACATTGATGTACCTTTTCAGGAATGAGTGATAAGTAGCGAGGAACATTCATGTCACATTATCAGTTCGCAGCAGATACAATAGTGGGGTTTAAGAGGCATTTAGACAGGGAGGGTGTAGTCGGGATGATAATTTTAGCAGGCATTTGGGATTGGTTAGATTGGTATCATGGTCGGTGCGGACATGATGGGCCAAAGGGCCTGATGCTGTGCTGTACTGTGCTCCATAACAGGGACATAAATGAAAAGGTTTCCACTGTGTTTGGATCTTGCTGCCTGTGTTTCTAAAGCTCCACATGTTGGAGTTCAGAACGCACGCTGTATTAGTATAGATGCGTGTAGATCAGCATGGGCTGATGGGCCTGTTTACATGCTGCTTGAATCTATGAAATTGGTTGCTGCCCCCCCTCCCCCCCCCCCCCCCCCCCCCTCCATTTTAGCGGTGACTACACTTCGAAAGCACTTACTTGGCTCTCAGGAGCCTTTGCAATTCCCCAAACATGAGGCATTACATAGATGTAAGTATTTGCGAGCCAGACAAAGGTGGGAAGGAGGGGGGGGGGGGGGGGGGGGGGGGGGGGGGGGGGGGGGGGGGGGGGTTGAGAAACTTTCATCCAAGAGAGGCCACCAGAGCCAGAGAGACAGAACGCACACAACAGATGGAATAAAGGCAGCCACTTTCCACACGGTGATCTCACTCCGGAAGTATGCTGCATGTTGAGTACGGGCTGATTACATGGCTAACTTGCTGATCCTTGTAAATCAGTCAACTTGCAGAACATTTTCCATCTGGAGCAGGAATTTAGACTCGAATGTTTTCGTTGGAGCTGGGACACGATACAGTGGAAAAGAATGGGAAATGGTTTGGTGAGTTGGGATCAACTTGGTTGGGTTGTGGGTCCAGAGAGATGCGATGCTGTAATGCCCCAGATACCATGGTCCATGCCTTCCTCACCATCAGCAGGAAACCTTACCCCCTTTGAATGTGCTGAAGGATATAATGCCCACAGTGAAGAGAGCTGACAATGTGCGCTGTAATGTCGTAAGTTGATGCAGAATAAATTGTGCATGTAATGTGTATGTTTAGCATGGAAGAAGTTGAGAAAAGCTGTCAATTTTTTTTTAAACCAAGCACTAAGGTAGGGTACAAAATCAAAATAAATATGCAAAATAAATCTGGCCTCAGGAGCACAGTGGAAAATTTTGGGGACCAATTTTGGAAAAGGGACCAGTGTTTAGCAAGAGACTCCGGCCACTGGGAGCAAGGGGGTTTACCGGAATGGTGGTGAGCTTTACTTATTGGAAGAGACAGGAGGAGCCGGGATTACAGAGGGGTTCTTTAATCGTGATAGAGTGGCTTGACAGCCTTGTTCAAAGTGTAGATTGCCATTCATCTGCCCATTTCACCAACACATTGGTACCAGCCTGTGACACAAGATTCTCCAGATTCAGGGACAGTTTCTTCCCAGCTGTTATCAGGCAACTCAATAATCCCACCACAACCAGAGAGCAGTCCTGAACTACTATCTACCTCACCGGTGACCCTCGGACTACCATTGATCGGAATTTACCGGCTTTACCTTGCACTCAACGCTATTCCCTTATCATGCGTCCATACACTGTACATGGCTCGATTGTAAACGTGTCGTCTTCCCGCTGACTGGATAGCACACAACAGAAGTTTTCACCGTATCTCGGTACACGTGAGAATAAACTAAACTGAACTAAGACTATTCTCCACACTCTCCGTGACTCCATCTTCTTCTTCTTGCGTACGGCGTGCGCAGCCTAAAGTTGTAGGACAACTTGTTCTATTTGATCTTATTTGATTGCGCACGCCAGGTCGATTGCATTCGTTGAAACAGGGCGGACCACGTGAAGGTTGCAATCTCCCAACCCCCGTGAATCCGTCAATCTTATGGTAATCTGTGAACTTCCTCTTTCCATCTCCCAAATCTACATCCACATCATTTGTTTACATTACAAATAGTAAATGTCCCAGTGACAAACCTGGTGGGCCACCATCAGTGAGCAGGAGTCCCCTGTTTCAGGACCTTATCCCTTCTCCTAGCAATGCAGTGCAGCCATTCCAGAACATCTCAGGAGAAAAATTAACCAGCGGTAATAAAAAGTATATATATATATATTTTTTTTTAATGGACATATGGACGGGGAAAAGGGCCATTTGATTTTTGTAGGCGAGAATCATCCAATCGAGGTCTGATCGGTGCATGCCCAACATGGTTCAGTAATGAATGGCAAGTGGGGAGACCAGTGGTGGGAGTGCATGCTTGGATGTAGGATTGCGATGAACTCTTAAGTAAAAGATGCCCAACCCCAGGTGTCACCCCACTACCACTTAGTTGTCATTGCATAGAGGTTTCTTTGGAAGGTTCAAATCGTGAACAGTGAAGGCCTCAAGCAAATTGAAAGCTGATTTCCGCCAGTGATGTGATGATCAGTGTGCAACGTTCACCAAGGCACATCCCTTCGGAAGTAGTGTTTGCCAACCAGTTTATTTATTCTGGCACAGCCATTACTCTCAGTCTGTGTCTTTCCCAATCAGAAAAGCCATCAATTTCCATTCATCCAAAACTCTATCCTACATCGCAACTTTCACCCACAGAATAAAAGGACGTACCTTTGGAAAGGAGATGGGGAAGAATTTCTTTAGTCAGAAGGTGGTGAATCTGTGGAATTCATTGCCATGGAAGGCAGTGGAGGCCAGGTCAGTGGATATTTTTAAGGGGGAGAATGACGGATTCTTGGTCAGTACGGGTGTCAGGGGTTATAGGGAGAAGGCAGGAGAATGTGTTTGAGAGGGGAAGATAGATCAGCCATGATTGAATGAACTTATGAACTTACGAACTTAACTAAGCAAACTCCCAGTCAAACAATACTTCAGTTGTAAAATTCCCATCAAATCCCTTCATTGTGTAGTCCCATCCTAGTTCTATGACCTCCACCAACCTGCGAGAGATCTCTGCTCTGGTTTCTTGCACATCCGGTTGCGAATGATTTCATCTGCTTAGAGTAAATTCAGGATTTTCCTCGCTAAGATTTTCTACTGTTCTTCCCCTTCACTCTGGACCGCAATGGCAACTTAAAAGGGTGGTGAATGTGGATCTCATTGCCACAGGCAGCTGTGGAGGCCAAATCAATGGATATTTTTAAGCCGGAGATTGACAGATTCTTGATTAGTACGGGTGTCAGAGGTTATGGGGAGAAAGCAGGAGAATGGGGATAAGAGGGATAGATAGATCAGCCATAATTGAGTGGCGGAATAGCATAATTCTGGGGATGGGCCGAATGGCATAATTCTGCTCCTATAACTAATAAACAAAAAAAATATTGTTGATTGAGCTCTGGGGTCAGGTGTTAAGATTGACATCACCTTTATCTTGGCGTTCATCTTTGTCTCTATTGACTTGCATGGAACGTCCCGAGGACATTTCTTTCATTCAAGCTGCTTTAATGATGCAGGGTTTTGGTGATTTTGTCATTCAGTCTCACAAGCACAATGCCCTATCATTCACAAAACAGGATTGAGACCAGCTGGTCACAGCATCTTCTCTGAATTGGGCCAACATGCTGTCAACATTCTCCCTACTGTCTGTAAGGAGTTTGCACGTTCTCCCTGTGACAGCGTGGGTTTTCTCCAGGTGCTCCGGTTTCCTCCCACACTCCAAAGACGGCCAGGTTTGTAAGTTGACTGGCTTCTGAGCTTATAGGATAGAACTAGTGTTCGGGTGATCGCTGGTCGGCGAGGACTCGGTAGGCCAAAGGGCCTGTTTCTATGCCATAATCTCTCAACTAAACCAAACCCATCCAAACATTTCCACAGAAGACACAAAAAGCTGGAGTAACTCAGCGGGTCAGACAGCAACTCTGGAGAAAAGGAATAGGTGACGTTTTGGGTCGAGACCCTTCTTCAGACCAAACATCTCCACAAAGGGTATGAGCTTTTCTCCTTGACCTCTCCATGAAACATTACAGATGGAGATGTTCTACCACAGGGGAAGGATGTCCAAGAAAGAAATGTCTCAGGCCCAGGGGGAGGCCCAGGCCCAGGCCCAGGGGGAGGCCCAGGCCCAGGCCCAGGGGGAGGCCCAGGCCCAGGGGGAGGCCCAGGCCCAGGCGGAGGCCCAGGCCCAGGGGGAGGCCCAGGCCCAGGCCCAGGCGGAGGCCCAGGCCCAGGCCCAGGGGGAGGCCCAGGCCCAGGCCCAGGGGGAGGCCCAGGCCCAGGCCCAGGCCCAGGCGGAGGCCCAGGCCCAGGCCCAGGGGGAGGCCCAGGCCCAGGCCCAGGGGGAGGCCCAGGCCCAGGGGGAGGGAGGTGACACTGTTGTTCCACCCCCACCTCTCACAACCCCAACATGCATTGGAGAACTTCGCTGATCTCCTCAGCACAGGCGGCATAACAGGAAATACTCGCACCTTGAGGCAGTCAATGGTGGACAGTTACTGTTCACTAAGGGCGGCACGGTGGCGCAGCGCGAGAGTTGCTGCCTTACAGCGCTTATAGCACCAGAGACCCGGGTTCGATCCCGACTACGGAGTTTGTACGTTCTCCCCATGAGCGCCTGGGTTTTCTCCGAGATCTTTGGTTTCCTCCCACACTCCAAAGCATACAGGTTTGTTAGGTTAAATTGGCTTGGTATAAAAATGTAAAATTGTCCCCAGTGTGTGTAGGATAGTGTTAATGTGTGGGGATCGCTGGGCCGCACGGACTCAGTGGGCTGAAGGGCCTGTTTCCGCGCTAGATCTCAAAACTAAACTTCACATATATTCAACCACCTCAACATGGACATCGAATAAATCTTACAACGTGCATTGCTGGCAAGTCCTACTACACAAACGCAATTCCTGACAGTTGGAATGCTGCCTGGTCCAGCAAATGTAGTGGCATCTGGGAAATAGGTAAGAGCTGCTGCCAAGGCAAGTCAGTAAAGCTCTTGGAAAAAAAAACATGGGGCGAGTTTTGAAGTGGCCAAATAATGACAGGGTTCACTACTGTGCCAGGCCTCCCAACCTCCTGTGAAGTGGTAGCATACCAAAGGTACCCCGTCAACCCGCAGAGATCCATACTAACGCCACAACTCACACACAGTCATTGCCAAGCAAAATGGTAGAAACAGGGAAACATAGAAATCAGGAGCAGGAGGAGGCCATTTGGCCCTTCAAGCCCGCTCTGCCATTCGATATGATCACGGCTGATCATCCAAACGCACCACCCTGTTCCTGCTTATTCCTTGATCTCTTTATTCAGGGGAATTATATCAAACTCCTTGAAGGTGTTCAATGTTTTAGCCTCATATGCCTTTTGTAGTAGGGAATTCCACAGGTTCGCCACTCTGGATGGAAGAATTTCTCCTCATCTGAGTCCTAAGTAACCTCCCTGTATCCCTAGGCTGTGACCTCTGGTTCTGAACTTCCCTACAAGTGGAAGTGATTTTCCTGAATCTAGTCTGTTCAGTACTTCAGGATTTTATAAGTTTCAATTAGGTCCCTTCTCATTCCTTTAAAGTTGAGTGAAATATATGCCCAATCATTCAAATCACTCTTTCTGACTTTATACTTTGGAGATGTAGTGTGGAAACAGGCCCTTCGGCCCACCAAGTCTGCGCCAACCAGCGATCCTTTACACTAGCACTATCCTACACACTAGGGACACTTTACAGTTTTACCGAAGCTAATTAACCAACAAACCAGTACGTATTTGGAGTGTGGGAGGAAGCCAGAGCCCCTGAAGAAAACCCATGAGGTCACGGGAAGAACGTAAAAAACTCCTTATGCCCCTGTCCCACTTAGGAAACCTGAACGGAAACCCCTGGAGACTTTGCGCCCCACCCAATGTTTCCGTGCGGTTCCCGGAGGTTTTTGTCAGTCTCCCTAATGGTCGAAAGTGGTTTCCGTTTTAAAAATCGGTAATTTTTTTATTCGAAGCCGGTTGCGGTGCTAGTTGAAGGTGGTTGCCGGAGGACAAAAACCTCCGGGAACCGCACGGAAACCTTGGGCGGGGCGCAAAGTCTTCAGAGGTTTCCGTTCAGGTTTCCTAAGTGGGACAGGGGCTTTACAGACAGCAGCAGCAGTCAGGATCGAACCCGGGTCTCTAAGGCAGCAACTCTATTTGAGGCATCAGTCTGGTGAACCTTTGCTGAACCCGCTCTATAGTAAGGTCCATCCTAACATCACAGCACATAAATACTCAGTGTCACACACAATGAACAATCCCAAAACACCAGCGTGCTTTCAGCTGTCACCCACAACTATCCCTCTTTGCACAGATTCAACCCAGAGCAACATGGCAAGATCTTTTTTGAACAGGAAATCGAGGACCACAAACTGGAGAAGAGGGTTAAATCGTTTCAAAAAGTTTCAAACAGGCAACGAGATGCAATAGGATGAAAGAGTGAGTCAGGACTCGAGGAATCCTACTTGTGTTTGAAGTCTTGTCATTTCTTTAAATGGGTTCAAGTAGCAATGGCTACAATTATTGATGCACAAGATACAGGGACAGTGCGGTAATAGCCCTGTCCCACGGTACGAGTTCATTCCAAGAGCTCTCCCGAGTTTAAAAAAAATCAAACTCGTGGTAAGCACGGAGAATGAACGTAGCGGGTACGTCGGAGCTCGGGGACGGCTCTTAGCGCTAACGGCAGGTACTCGGGAAGACTCGCTGACGGCAGGTAAGCACGGGAAGACTCGTGAAGATTTTTCAACATGAAGAAAAATGTCCACGAGAGTCCCGAGTGGCCATTACCGTAAATCTCCGAGTTCCAATCAGGGCAGACTTGGGAGAAGTCTTGGAATGAACTCGTACCGTGGGACAGGGCTTTAACAGTGCTGACGGGATCTGAAGTGGAGAAAATAATGGAAGAAAGTCGGAACAAACAACTTGCGAACAAGTGTAAAAGCGAGAAAAACCAGCAAGGCTGGAAGGGAGTGGAGACAAAGCGATGAATTAAATGTATATATACTGCCATGGCAGTGAGACTGATCAATAGGACACCCTTCTCCTCCTCCAAGGAATGGCTAAATGACTTCATTGTAACTGGCACTTTATGCCATTCAACCCCAATTTCAAACCTCCATCTCAAACACAGGTTGGAAACCGGAAGCCTTCCACAGAATGGGAACAACTTATAAACAGGATGTAGTTTGTTCACATCTAATTCTATATCAAAAGTTAATGTACCTTATTATAAAGTTCCACTTCAGTGATCATTGCACTGCATCTTACTTTCAGGAAAAGGAAGTCAAACTTGAGTGCAAAACTGAGACACCAAATGTCTAAGGAAGAACTGCAGATGCTGGTTTAAATGAAGGTTGACACAAAATGCTGGAGTAACTCAGCGGGTCAGGCAGCTGGAGGAAGAGGTGACGTTTAGGGTCGAGACCCTTCTTCAGATGTACATTGAACCAAAGCACAGCCTCGGAGCCCTGCTGTATGTACACTGCCAGCACTGGCACAGAGTCCTGCTGTATGTACACTGCCAGCACTGGCACAGAGTCCTGCTGTATGTACACTGCCAGCACTGGCACAGAGTCCAATGCTGTATGTACACTGCCAGCACTGGCACAGAGTCCTGCTGTATGTACACTGCCAGCACTGGCACAGAGTCCTGCTGTATGTACACTACCAGCACTGGCACAGAGCCCTGCTGTATGTACACTGCCAGCACTGGCACAGAGTCCTGCTGTATGTACACTGCCAGCACTGGCACAGAGCCCTGCTGTATGTACACTACCAGCACTGGCACAGAGTCCTGCTGTATGTACACTGCCAGCACTGGCACAGAGTCCTGCTGTATGTACACTGCCAGCACTGGCACAGAGCCCTGCTGTATGTACACTACCAGCACTGGCACAGAGCCCTGCTGTATGTACACTGAAGGGGCCTGTCCCACATGGGCGTCATTTGCGTGTCATGCAGGTGGCGGGCGAAGATTTTGTGAATCCCAGGGCGCCGCGCTCGACCGCGCGCTACTGCCTACGTTACCACACACCATGCGCGCGTAACGTGCATCGTGCGTCACGACACGTAAATGATGTCGTGCAAATGACGCCCCAGTGGGACAGGCCCCTGAGTCAGCATTGGGACATTCAGACAGTGGTATAGGGAACCGGAATACAGAATTCACTGCCAGACTGAATGATTGATTACTGGGGCACCAATTCTGTGCTGGATCTCTCTCAGCAGAGGGCCAGTGCAGGGCCACTCCAAGCCAGTGCAAGGGCTTGGGGAGCCAGTGCAAGGGCTTGGGGAGCCAGTGCAAGGGCTAGTGCATGGATGTTCAGAGCCAGTGTATGGGCATTCAGGGCCAGTGCATGGGCGTACAGGGCCAGTGCATGGACATTCAGGGCCAGTGCATGGGCGTACAGGGCCAGTGCATGGGCGCACAGGGCCAGTGCATGGGCGTACAGGGCCAGTGCATGGGCGCACAGGGCCAGTGCATGGGCGTACAGGGCCAGTGCATGGACATTCAGGGCCAGTGCATGGGCGTACAGGGCCAGTGCATGGGCGCACAGGGCCAGTGCACAGTCCTTTGTACAATAGGCCAGTAATAGAACACACTGTTCTGTTATACAATGCGCAGTTGCTGCAACACACGGTCCTGTTACATATTGAGCCCAATGTTCAACGTTCTGTTGTACAGATAGGCAGAGCCGATGATGGGAAACGCAGACCTGATAGACAGAGCAGAAAAAATGATTCAGCCATAAATTAAACCTGCGTTGGGAATCCCTGTCCTATTATGTGAAATGCTAGGACTCTGAATACTGTGATACACTGAGATAACGCTCAGACATTCAGCCCAGTTATACATGTCACCAGTGCTGAGACATAGCATTCTGCTTTCTGTTTTCAGTGCTGGGATACTCTGCCCTGGTACACACTGGGCCCTGGTACACACTGGGCCCTGGTACACACTGGGCCCTGGTACTGGTAGACACTGGCTGGTCAGTGCTGGGATACACTGCCCTGGTACACATAGACACTGGGCCCTGGTACACTGGGCCCACACTGGGCCCTGGTAGACACTGACTCAGTACTGGGAAACACTGTTCTGGTACACACTGGGGCCCCGGTAGGCCCTGGGACACTGGATTGAGCCCTGGACATGTGTACACACTGGGTACACTGCCCTGCACTCTTGAGATACACAGAACCTGGTGCTAGAAGTCTGGTTCACAACACAAACAACACTGGGACACACAGTCAATATTGATGCGGTTGTGTTCTGCACAGATCTAGTGCTGTATCATGTACAACACAGGGCCTATCCTGGGAGACGCGTGCTTGTGATATACCATGTGTGCGCTGAGCCATTCTATGCTGTGCTACACTTACCCAGCGTTCAGCCACGTGACACAACAGCCCTGTGAGAAGCCAAGGCATCTCAGCCATGGGGGGCCGTCGAGAGCTAAGAGGGACTCGGTGGGGGGGGGGGGGGTTGCCTGTGGCCAAATGCGGCGGCAGGCCTCGCTCGAGGCTGCGAGAGGATAACACTGTATCAAGAACTCTTGCTGCTTTGTCAGCACCAGAAACATGCCGATTCTTTGTGTAAAAGTTGAATGCAAAAACATAACATGTCACTGTACCTTGTCCACTGTGACAATTACATGGCTTTGAATCATTGATACAACAAGCTGAAGTAACATCCAACAAATGTCAGTGTGTGGGTTGAGTGTATTTGGACCAGTGCACGAGGACAGGGAGGGCAACATTCTTACGTTCACTGGGAAGCAAGTCAGGAAAGCTTTTGAGCCTGAAGAAGGGTTTCGGCCCGAAACGTTGCCCGTTTCCTTCGCTCCATAGATGCTGCCGCACCCGCTGAGTTTCTCCAGCATTTTTGTCCCCCTTTTGAACTTTGTGGAGGGTTTCAGTACAAATGGGATGTGGTCCAGGTGGACATTGGAGATGTGAAAGAGACAACAAACTCGATTCAATCTCAAAGTCGATCGCAAGCTCGTGAACAGTCTGATATAAGATCAGGACGAGCTTGAAATGATCAGCAGGTCAGACAGCATCTGTGGAAACCAAAACAGAGCTCATGTTTCAGGCCTGAGCTCCTTTGTCAAAACCATCTGGTTCACCCTGGGAGCAAAAGAAGGGATATTATCGCAGCGGCAGAGTTGCTGCCTCACAGCGCCAGGGACCCGGGCTCCATCCCGCTGCAACTCTGAATCACTTCCCTCTGGAAGGCGACTCCGGACTGTCAAAGCTGTCACAGCCGGACATAAAAACAGTTTTTATCCACGAGTAGTTGCTCTACTCAACAGCCAAAAATCTGTAGCCTCCCTTTGATCTGGTATTTTGTTGATTCACATGCTTAATCAATGGTGTTTTATCATTAATGTTTAGTGTTTTCTGAGTCATTCGTAACTGTCACTGTATGTCATGTTGTTACTTGTGGGCGGAGCACCAAGGCAAATTCCTTGTATGTGAATACTTGGCCAATAAACTTACTTACTGGTGTGAAAGTGGAGCTGGTGACTCGGAAACGGAGATTGTGACTAGGACAGACTTTGACTTTAACCTCCCCACAGATTAGATGGCATATTTGCAAAACTAAACTTCAAACAAGCAAGCAATGCGACACATCTAAGGGAGTGCTTGGCTCAGAGGAAACACGGTTTAGTGCTCAATGTCTACAGCTTATGCAAGGATCTACTGTGCGTTTGGTGACACAGGAGACTGCAGATGTTGGAATCTGGAGCAAAACACAATAAGAGCTGAAGGAACAGCAGGTCAGACAGGATCTGTGGAGGGTGTGGACCTGACTGGCAGTCTGAGGAAGGGTCCCAAGCTGAAATGTCACCTGTCCATTCCCTCCACAGATGCCGCCTGACCCACTGAATGCTGTGTTTTTTGCTGTGTTGCATGATGTCACACAAGGTCAGTGCTTAAAGGAAAAACATGAAGGAGATGTTCTTGGTGGAATGATTTGGGAGAACAAAGGGAAATCTCCTCAAGGTAAGGCTGCCAACTTCTCCTCCTTTCTCCGATGAGAATTCTGCTGCTCTCCCCCTGTGATGTTTCTACAGTTCCCTGACCTTCGTCCCCTTTGATGACTCGGTTTTCACGCCTTACACCTCCTTATCTCTATGTCTCCCTCTCCCCTGATTCTCAGTCTGAAGAAGGGTCTCCACCCCTTCTATCCAGAGGTGCTGCCTGAGTTACTCCAGCATTGTGTGTCTATCTTCGGTGTAAACCAGTAACTGCAGTTCCTTCCTACGCAAATGTATTCTCCAACAGGATTGGGCAAGTGTGTGTGTGTGTGAGTGAGTGAGCGAGTGAGCGAGCGTGTGCGTGCGCACGTGGGAAGAGGATGATGTGCCAATATTGTGCAGAACATCAGCTTGCATTTACATAGCACCTCGAACACAGCAGAAATGTCACCTGGTGTTTTTACAGGAAGATTTTAAAAACAAAATGGACAAATCAGTCACATGAGCAAGTTGACCCCAGTCTTGGTCAAAGCTGCACCTTAACGGAGCAAAGAGAGTTAACGAGGGGACGTAGGTTGGCAGAGTTCAGGACGGCGATGGCCGAAGATACAACCATCAACTGAGGTTTGGTAAAGATCAAGAAATATAGAAACATAGAAAATAGGTGCAGGAGTCGGTCATTCGGCCCTTCGAGCCTGCACCGCCATTCAATATGATCATGGCTGATCATCCAACTCAGTATCCTGTACCTGCCTTCTCTCCATACCCCCTGATCCCTTTAGCCACAAGGGCCACATCTAACTCCCTCTTAAATATTGCCAATGAACTGGCCTCAACTACCTTCTGTGGCAGAGAATTCAACAGTTTCACCACTCTCTGAATGAAAAATGTTTTTCTCATCTCGGTCCTAAAAGGCTTCCCCCTTATCCTTAAACTGTGACCCCTTGTTCTGGACTTCCCCAACATCGGGAACAATCTTCCTGCATCTAGCCTGTCCAACCCCTTAAGAATTTTGTAAGTTTCTATAAGATCCCACCTCAATCTTTTAAATTCTAGCGAGTACAAGCTGAGTCTATCCAGTCTTTCTTCATATGAAAGTCCTGCCATCCCAGGAATCAGTCTGGTGAACCTTCTCTGTACACCCTCTATGGCAAGAATGTCTTTCCTCAGATTAGGAGACCAGAACTGTACGCAATTGCACGCATCATATTCAGTATGGGCATTGTGGGCCAAAATGCCTATTCTGATGCTGTACTCGTCCAAGTTCTACAATGATGGCCCATGATGGTCCTCTGAATTGTTTAATCTGCGGACATTTCTGTTCCTGCAATTCTGGATGTCAGATAAACGAGCTGAGAAACTGGACATTGCGGGGGAGGGGGGATCAACGTAGGTGGCAGGCGGGGAGGAAAGGTCGGATGTCTTTACATCAGCACGCATATGGGAACAGACCCTACGAATTCCGGCTGCCCAGTGGTGGAGGTCTCAGAGGTAATGGTGGTGCCATGGAACGAGAACCATTGCTCTCACTACAACAGGTAAAATAACTGGGCATTCAGCTGGACAACCGTGAAGAACAATGGAGGAGCGTGGCCTGGTCTGAGGTCAGAGAGACAGAGGTCACGAGGTCATGGTCAGAGGCCAAGGAAAGGTCAGCAAGTGCACAAATACCTTTGACACAATTACACCGGCTGTGATTAGTACAATGGTGGGGTTTGGGGGGGTGTTGAGGGCTGAAAGGATTGAATCAGTGAAGAAATGAAAGGCTATAGAAAGATAGAACAGGATGGTGCAGAACTGGAAGATGCTAGTCCCTAAACAGGTTCACAAAGAATTCAAGATGGGTGCCTGGTCACAATTAACGCATGGAAATGTGATCTTTTCCACCGTGAGGTTAGAGGGTTGGTACAGCAAACGTTTGTGAGACTGATGAAGAAAAAAGGAACTGCAGGTCTAACTCAGCGGGACAGGCTGCATCTCTCGACCCAAAACATCACCTCTTCCTTCTACCCAGAGATGCTGCCAGTCCCGCTGCATTACACCGATATTTTGTGTCTATCTTCGGTGTAAATTAGCTTCTGCAGTTCCTTCCTGTACACAGTCAGACGACATCTCTAGAGAACATGGCTAGGTGACGTTTTTGAGTCGGGACCATTGTTGTATTGATGTGGGTTGAGATGGGTCTAATGAGGTGGTGCTAAATAGAATAGGCAAGAACTCCCTGCAGTTTCAAAGGAGAGGACTTAGAAACATAGAAACACAGAAAATAGGTGCAGGAGTAGGCCATTCGGCCCTTCGAGCCTGCACCGCCATTCAATATGATCATGGCTGATCATCCTACTCAGTATCCCGTACCTGCCTTCGCTCCATACCCACTGATCCCTTTAGCCACAAGGGCCACATCTAACTACCTCTTAAATATAGCCAATGAACTGGCCTCGATTACCTTCTGTGGCAGAGAATTCCAGAGATTCACCACTCTCTGTGTGAAAAATGTTTTTCTCATCTCGGTCCTAAAAGACTTCCCCCTTATCCTTAAACTGTGACCCCTTGTCCTGGACTTCCCCAACATCGGGAACAATCTTCCTGCATCTAGCCTGTCCAACCCCTTAAGAATTTTGTAAGTTTCTATAAGATTCCCCCCTCAATCTTCTAAATTCTAGCGAGTACAAGCCGAGTCTATCCAGTCTTTCTTCATATGAAAGTCCTGACATCCCAGGAATCAGTCTGGTGAACCTTCTCTGTACTCCCTCTATGACTTAGATAGATACTGTAGATGCTGAGAGGTTGACTTCAGTCCTCAGGAATGAAAGTAAAGAATGTGCAGGAAGGAACTGCAGATGTTGGTTTAAATCGAAGATAGACACAAAATGCTGGAGTAACTCAGCGGGACAGGCAGCATCTCTGGGGAGATGGAATGCATAACGTTTCAGGTCGAGACCCTTATTCAGACTGATGGAGAAGAAGGGTCTCGACCCGAAGCGTCACCCATGAAAGTAAAGGTCGGAGTCAAAAGAAAAGGAATTAGGTTTTTAAGGAGGAGAATCTCTTTCCCGTGAAAAATTTGTGAATCCTTGGAATTTTCTGGTCCCAGTGAATTGGGAGTATTTTGAGCAATCTGGGGCTGTGGACAATCGATTAGAGATGCTGAGGGATTGAGGGCAAAGGGGACTGTGACACCAAGGTGAACATTGTGTGCGTGGGTTCAGAGGCTGGCAGTCTCAACAGCAGATGGAATGAGGCAGGGTGCAGCCTGGTGTTATAATGGAAGCTGACGCAGGTAGCCTGAGCAATGCTGACCAAGTGATAAGGGAGGTCTACGTCAGGATAAAGTAGAATAAATACCAAGGTATTAAATAATCTAAGATAGACACAACGTGCTGGAGTAACTCAACTTGGACAAATCCTCAGGAGGAAATCCACTGGTTATGGGGCAGGTCAAGGGATTCCACTTTCGAGATTCCACTTTCCCGTTGCAGCGTTACGCTCCCATCTGACTTAGAACTGCAAATACCGGTGGAGATTGTTGATCAAATCCCAGCCGCGCATTTGTTTCCTCCATCCCGAAAGAATGTTTATGCCAGAGGCTTGCAGTGTTGGTTCCCATTGGAATACCATTGCTAGAAACATGAAACGATTGCTTTGCTAATTTTTTTGCTGAGATATTATTTCCAGCTCCTTAACCCCTTAAGGCTGGTGACAGCTAGTTGGTTGAGAGATAGCACCGGGATGGGAAATAAGGAGACGGTTTGGATGGGACCTGGGGAGAGAACAGCAGGGGTTGTGTCGCAAGATGTGGAGGCATTCTCAGGAGGGTTTCTGCTCAGATACCCAGAGGTGAACCACACCACCATTCCCCTCATTTGGAGAAGGTCTGGCCAGGAATTTTAAGCTGGGTCCATTCTATTAGCAAGTTGAGGAGTGACCAGGCATGGCTACACAGCCCAGCCCACTGGTAGCTATGGGAATCAGACAATCAGGTCACATTCTTCCTTTCTCATTAACCACGACTGGTTTCTTTCTGGTTAGTGAAAAGAGTCTTGGAATCCAGGCCCTGGTCCATGACATCTGCAAAGTCTCCAGCTGTAAATCCTATCTCAGGATATTAACCCCTTCACTCCTGCCCCACCCACATTTAACCCCTTCTCTCCTGCCCCACCCACATTTAACCCCTTCTCTCCTGCCCCACCCACATTTAACCCCTTCTCTCCTGCCCCACCCACATTTAACCCCTTCACTCCTGCCCCCACCCACATTTAACCCCTTCTCTCCTGCCCCACCCACATTTAACCCCTTCACTCCTGCCCCCACCCACATTTAACCCCTTCACTCCTGCCCCCACCCACATTTAACCCCTTCACTCCTGCCCCCACCTACATTTAACCCCTTCACTCCTGCCCCACCCACATTTAATCCCCTCGCCCCTGCCACCCGCAATTAACCCCTTCACACCTGCCACCTGCAATTAACCCCTTTGCCCCACTACATAGTTAACCCCTTCATTCCCACTGCATGAATGTGTCCTCTATATTCTCACAGCCCACACTTAATTCTTCCATTCCCATTAATGCAATTTAACTCCTTCCCGTTCACTGAGAGAGAAACAAGAGCTATAAAAGATACTTGGAACAAATAAATGAAAGATATGCCAAAAAAACAATAATGTTCAACGAAAGGTGGAGCCCACAATGGTCCATTGTTGACTGTGGGGTAGGTGATAACGAGTCATACAATATTTCTAACTCAGCGCCACTTTTTTCTGTAGATGAGATTCAAGACTTCGAACAAACTAATTGATTTAATATTGGGTCCCAGCTATAGCGAATTGCAATCAAGAACATCTGAAGGGACAAATGGACCTCCCCCGCATTACATCCAGCGACCTGCTGTACAAGAATTCACTCCTCCCCCCCCCCCCCCCACATGTTCTTCATCCCCTGGGACATCACGGGCCAAGCACTTCCCAGTCAGAAACAAGTCATTTCAGCTGGGGAGCGGTTCGAATCCAGGGAGGCCACAGTAACACACTGCCTGGTGATGTCGAATTAACAGCAGCAGAGCCCAAGTGGTCAGACTGGGCTCAAAATCCTCCCACAATATCCCAGCCTTACAGAATACACTGCATCTGCAGTTCCTTCTTTAACACTTACAGATGACACTTGCAGATTGTGTGTGTAACCCAGGCTCTTTGAAAGAAGGCAACTTCACTCCACCTCCCCCCCCCCCCCCCATCCTTCATCCCCCCCCCCCCCTTCCCCCACTTGCTGAACTTTGAATTTATTAAAAAGTTCATTGAATAAAAATAAAACACAGCAAATCCCAACAATCCCGCGAGGGAGGCTGGGTTTTGAATTCATTGGGAAGGTAGACGGCTGAGGAACTGACGCTGGGAGGAGCGGAGTCCCCCATGTAACAAAAAAAACGTGAAACACTCAGAAACGTCGGCGGTGGTTTCAATCTTTGCATCTCCACGGAAGCGAGTTCCACAACTAGACCCCGCCAACAAAGTCAAAAGTTTTGCAAAAGTTTCTTTTTTTTTTAAAGAAGAGAGTGGGGGGGGGGGGGGGGGGGGGGGGGGGGGGGATGGTGCAAGTTGGGAGAGGGAGAGGGAGAGGGAGAGGGACCCAGGCGAGGTGGGGTTTGCTTGTCAGAGGAGGAGGGAAGTCAGTGGGAATCCGACACTCCTGCCCTTCTTTGTAAGGAATGCTCTCGCATTAAACAAAGTCATGTTTTCTCGTCTCGGGATCTGGACGGAGACAGAGGAGGGGGAGAGGGGAGGAGGGGGGTTGAGATAGAGGAGGAAAATCTTGCAGCAGTACAAAGTTACACACAACAGACCTGACCTCCAAAAACAAGGCAAAAAGTTTAGCTTTGAATGCAAAGTTTGCACTCGAGCTAAATGCAACCCCCCCCCCCCCTCCCTCCCCAAATCCAGTCTTTGAGAGAGAAAGTTCTGCACAGATCACACTTACCTGCGCTGACACTGGCTGTTAATGTGAGGATTGCGATTTGCAGCGTTAGAACTGAGTCCCAAAACCATCCCTTCCATCTCCACCGAACCCGATCATCCATCCCGCGCAGTTCCCGGCAGCGGCTGACTTCCAAAAGAAAATTTTAAAAAATCTTTTTTTTTTCTCTCTCTCTCTCTCTCTCTCTCTCTCTCTTTGCAAAATTGGGAATGGCCAAATTTAATGATGGGGATGTTTTTTTAAAAAAAAAACCAACAACGAAATCTCAGGAAGCCATAAGGAGTTTTTGTTCCTACAATCTTCTGGTGTCTCAGCCCCCGGCCGCCTGCCTTCCCTTCCTTCAGCACTCTGCTCTTCCCCCGGACTGACAGAAAGAAGCCTTGATCCTCTTCACGCCGTTTCCTGCAGCTGAACAATTCTGCAAAAAAAAAATTGCAAAAAAAAAAAAGGTCTGGAGTGCTTTCCCCCCCCCTCCCTCCCTCCCTCTCTCGCTCTCTCACTGCCCACTCAAAGCATTGACACCGCCCAGAACAAGCCCCTCCACTTCATGGGCACTTTACAACAGAGATGCACAAAAGACGACTCCAACTTCAGACTTTGTTTCATTCCCTGCTGTCCAACCCCGAAGTTTGAAGCGGCAAATTTAAACTTTCAGCGTACAATCCCCCCCCTCTCAGCTGCCGAGGCAACTTTTTATACACTTGGACCCCCAGCACACGGTCTCTCCCCCTCTCTCTGTGTTTCACAGGGTCCCCCAAAAACCTATCAACCGGGGGGGAGTCAAAAAAAATGTTTAAGAAGGAACTGCAGATGCTGGAAAATCGAAGGTAGACAAAAATGCTGGAGAAACTCAGCGGGTGCAGCAGCAGCTAATAATAATATATTTTATTGTCATTACACATAAGTGCAACGAGATTTGGTTTGCAACTTCCATCCGATGTCATCTATGGAGCGAAGGAAATAGGCAATGTTTCAGGCCGGAACCCTTCTTCAAGACTGGAGAAAAAAAACATAGTTCCACCACTTTGGGGCGGGGAGTCCAGAACCAGGGGTCACAGTTTTAGAATAAAGCGAAGGCCATTTAGGACTGAGATGAGGAAAAACTTTTTCACCCAGAGAGTTGTGAATCTGTGGAATTCTCTGCCGCGGAAGGCAGTGGAGGCCAATTCACTGGATGTTTTCAAGAGAGGTTTAGATTTAGCTCTTAGGGTTAACGGAATGAAGGGATGTGGGGAGAAAGCAGGAGCAGGTAACTGATTCTGAATGATCAGCTCTGATCATATTGAATGGTGGTGCTGGCTCGAAGGGCCGAATGGCCTACACCAGCACCAATTTTCTATTTTTCTATGTTTTCCCCAGTCACACCGCAACCTCGGATTAGGGCTACACCTCAAAGTGACCCTCGGGGACTCCAATCTGTTCCCAAACCTGAAGGTTTTGTTTTGCATTTATATATTGTTTGCAGTGTACTAACATTAATATTCTGCTCTGCTGCACCAAGTAAGAATGTCATTGTTCTATTTGGGACATATGACAATAAAACACTCTTGACCTTGAACCCTAATAGGTTCTGTACCGTTTCATACCTCTAATTTCCCTCTGACTCTCAGTCTGAAGAAGGGTCTCGACCCGAACCGCCACTATTCCTTCTCTCCAGAGATGCTGCCTGTCCCGCTGAGTTCCTCCAGCATTTTGTGTCTACCTTCGGACCCAATTCAGCCCTGACAACTGGATTTTTAGTTCAGTTTAGAGATACAGTGCGGAAACAGGCCCTTCGGCCCATCGAGCCCACACCGACCAGCGATGCCCGCACATTAACGCTACCCTACACACACTAGGGACCATTTACACTTACACCAAGTATACAAACCCAAGCCAATTAACCTACAAACCTGTACGTCTTTGGAGTGCGGGAGGAAACCGAAGATCTCAGAGTAAACCCATGCGGTCACGGGGAGAACGTACAGACTCTGTACAGACAGCGCCTGTAGTCGGGATCGAACCCGGGTCTCTGGCCTTGCAAGCGCTGTAAGGCAGCCATCCTGCTCCTAATCTCAATATAAGCATAGAGTCCCCAACTCAAGTCAACAATGCAGCCCCCAGATTCACTTCAACCAGGGGTGTGAGGGAGGGGCAAGTGCAGCCCCCCCTCCCCCCCCACTCCAGCCTAATCTTCAGGTCCTCAAACCTTCCCAGCCACAGGGTCCCAAGAGGCAACGGTTGGGTTGTGCTTTAGGAACCATTAGAGTGTTCCTTAACACATCCCTACCACTGATCCCTAAATATTATCTGAGCACAACATGCCAAAGGTAACCTAACAGCTGGGTTTTCCAAAACACAACCTAATAACTGGGTCCCAAACACGGATTCACCACGGTGTCTGGGTGGCATGTCAATGAACAAACGCAGGCCAAATGTTGTGCTCCATCTACTGGGTCCCAATTGCAAATTAACCACAGGATCCCAGACATGCTGTTCCAAATGGGTGACATAGTGGTAGAGTTGCTCCCTTACAGCGCCAGAGACCCAGGTTCGATCCTAACCATGGGCTCTGTCTGCACGAGGCTTGAACATTCTTCCTGTGGCCGCGTGGTCTCTCTCTGGGTGCTCCAACTGCAACAATGGACCATTGTGGGCTCCACCTTTCCTTGGTCATTCTTGCTGGCTTTGAATTGGTCTTTTTCAAACCTGTCGTTCATTTGTTCTTTGTATGTTTTCATACCTCTAGTTTACCGTTCCCCTGACCCTCAGTCTGAATGAAGGGTCTCCAGCCGAAACGTCACCTGTTCCTTTCCTCCAGAGTTGCTACCTGACCCGTTGAGTTACTCCAGCATTCGGTGTCTAAATTCACATTAAATCATCAGTTATTTCTAAGTAAACTATCCATAATAGTACCAAAATGAAAGTATTTTATGCATGAAGTGCTGTGAATGATAAAGATAAAGATATTCTCCATTACAAAACAAACCTGAAGCTCTGCTTGATGAGTGAGGTGGATAATCTAATGGATATTCACCAGACTGGTGTACAATCAGGGACAATGCATTGGATTGTATAACAGGTTCTATCTATCCTTAATGGGTAAGGTGTATGATGATCAGTGCACTACAGACAAATATATGGTGATACATACAAAATGCTGGTGTAACTCAGCAGGACAGGCAGCATCTCTGGAGAGAAGGAATGGGTGACGTTTCAGGTCGAGACCCTTCCTCAGACTGATCTCGACCCGAAATGTCACCCATTCCTTCTCTCCAGAGATGCTGCCTAACCCGCTGAATTACTCCAGCATTTTGTGTCTACCTTCGATTTAAACCAGCATCTGCAGTTCCTTCCTACACAGATAAATGTATAATGGGTGAATGTATAATGCGGGTGTCCAATCTACGGTGTGAGATGGAGGTATGAGGTGGATGGATGGATGGATGTATACAGGGTCGCTCCATAGATGCTGCTGCACCCGCTGAGTTTCTCCTGCATTTTTATCTACCTTCAACGTACAACAGAAAGGTTGAAGAACATGTCATTTTGACTGTTTTACTGTTCTAATGTTCTTTTTACAAACCTTGTTCTCGGGGTATCTAAACCTAAATTTATTAGTTGTTTAAGTTATGACATCGGATGGAAGTTGCAAACCAAATCTCGTTGCACTTATGTGTAATGACAATAAAATATTATTATTATTATTATTATTATTATTATTATTATTATTATTATTATTATTATTATTATTATTATTATTATTAGTACACAATGAGTGAATGTATTAACAAGCATCAGCTTTAGGTTCAGAGGTACAACGCTGAAACAGGCCCTTCGGCCCACCGAGTCCGTGCCCGTGATTACCCAGTATACTAGCACTATCCTACACACTAGGGACAATTTACAATTCACAGAAGCCAGTTAACCCACAAACCGGCGCCTCTTTGGGATGTGGAAGGGAACCGAAGCACCCGGAGCAAATCCACGCGGTCACGGGGAGAACGTACAAACTCCACACAGACAGCACCCGTAGTCAGAATCGAACCTGGGTCTCTGGCGCCGTAAGGTAGCAATGCTGCCGTTGGTTCAGGAGCAGCTTCTTCCCAACAATCATCAGGCTATTGAATGCTATGAACTGCAACTAAACTGAACTACAAACTGCCGTGACTGCATTCAGGACTTTGGGATTTGTTTGCCTTTTGAACAATGCTGGTTTTTTTTTAAATAGATTGGACTTTTTTTTAAATGTTTCTTTGTTATATTATGCACTGAGTTCTGTGTTTGCAAACCAGCTGTGCTACTGGAAGTGAGAATTGTCTCATTTTGATACATGTGACAGTAAAACACTCTTGAGTTTGCAGTCTGATTGCTTGGGTTCTCCCGAGATCCTGCAGGGTAAGTAAGTACGTAAGTAAGTTTATTGGCCAAGTATTCACATACAAGGAATTTGCCTTGGTGCTCCACCCACAAGTATGGAAATGGAAGAGAGAAGAACTTGAAAGCTAGGCATGGTTCCAGGAGGACATTCTCCCGGGAAAATGTTTCCTCACTTACTGAATAGTTGAGCTTTGAGCAATAGCTCTGACCAACATGTCCCAGTTGTCCTTACCAGAAAAGCAGTAGACTGGAAATACTGTACCACATCAGATGGATAGATCTTGCAGCTACAGCTCTATAAGCCTAGCTTTGCAGTTGGGAAACATTTAGTGCTAAAATCAATTATCTTTTGGAAATAGCATAGGCTCACTAAAAATGTTCAAGGAAAACCCTTTTTGTATTAATTTATAGAATAGTGAGTAACAGGGAGGATTGAAAGGCAAGATCATCTCTGACCCCTCTCACCCTGGCCACAAACTCTTTGAATCACTTCCCTCTGGAAGGCGACCCCGGACTATCAAAGCTGCCACAGCCGGACATAAAAACAGTTTTTATCCACGAGTCGTTGCTCTACTCAACAGCCAAAAATCTGTAGCCTCCCTTTGATCTGGTATGTTGTTGGTTCACATGCTTGATCAATGGTGTTTTATCATTAATGTTTTATTATTATTAATGTTTAGTGTTTTCTGAGTCACTCGTAACTGTCACTGTATGTCATGTTGTTACTTGTGGGCGGAGCACCAAGGCAAATTCCTTGTATGTGAATACTTGGCCAATAAACACACTGACTTACGTACTTACATACCAGTGTAGTTGATGTGTATGTGGCTTTTTAAAATATAATGACACAGAGTAAGACCATTCAGCCCTTTAGACACATGCCAGCTCCGAAGAAAGCATTCCCATTACTCACGTTTCCCTCCTCCATAACTTCTAGCAAACCTCCAACATATGCTTTCTCACACTTACCCATCCACTCTCCGTTGAGTCTACTCCGCCATTTAACCACGGCTGATCCATCTCTCCATCTCAACTCCATTCTCCTGCCTTCTCCCCATAATCTCTGATACTCTGATTATTTTTCTTAGACCACAGAAGGATGGGAGTGAATTTATGGTTGGATTTCTAAAGGACAAAGCAAGCAAGCTTTCCAATTGCTTTCAAAAGTGAAATTTGTTTAAAAAAAAAAAAAAATTTAGAGAAAATACAAGACATGAGGAGGATGCTCTGCAATGTGATTGATTGGATAGGACCAGGCATGAAGGGCCGAATGACCTTCTCCCAGGCTGTGTCTTTAGTCTTTTTTTTGTTTTTAGTTTTACAGATACAGCACAGAAAGAGGCCCTTCAGCCCACCGGGTCCGTGCCGACCAGCGACCCCTGCACACTTACACTATCCTACACACTGGGGACGATTTACAATTGTACCAAGCCAACCTGAGATAGATACAAACGCTGGAGTCACTCAGCGGGACCGGCAGCATCTCTGGAGAGAAGGCATGGGTGACGTTTCGGGTCGAGACCCTTCTGCAGACACGTTTCGGAGCCGGCCACGACCTGAAACGTCACCCGTTCCTTCTCTCCAGCGATGCTGCGGGGTGGGAGGTTGCAACCTTCCCGTGGCCCGCCCTGTTTCGACTAATGCAATCAACTCGACGTGCACAAACGGAAGATCAAATAGAACAAGTTGTCCAACAACGTTAGGCTGTGCACGCCACACGCAAGAAGAAGAGGAAGAAGAGATGCTGCCTGTCCCGCTGAGTTACTCCAGCTTTTTCGGTTGAAACCAGCATCTGCAGTTCCTTCCTGTACAACCTACAAACCTGTACGCCTCTGACAATACTGATATCACGTGCAGGGGTCCGCCTAGAGAATATGGAGGGTCCCAGCGTGGGAGGGCTACCAAGAGACAGCCTGGCCCCTCCGCCTACACCCTGTGCCACATCACAACTCGTCTCACTAGTCAGGCTGCAGCATCTGTGACTAAGGCATCCCAGGCATCTGGCAGCAGCTGACAAGGACCACAGCTGGGACTACACACAGACACATTCCAGCCATGCCCGCAGTATTAACCCAGCTTACCGAGAGCGTGATACAGGTCAGCGCTAAGTGGAGAATCCCCTCCACCCACCACCCCTCTGACCCTCCTCTCCCCACCCCATCAATTCTCCCTCTCCCCTCCTCCTCCTCCTCCTCCTCCTCCTCTCAGCACCCCCCCCCCCCTCCCTTGTCCCTCTTCCCCCCCCTTCGCATGTCCCTCTCCCTTCCCCCTTGCTCCTCCCCCCCCCTCTCCCCTTGCATCATAGAAAATGGGAGATTTCTGGCAAGGGTTTTCTTTCCTCATTATTCACCAACGGTGCTTAGAATGAGCAGATTAATTTGCCATTACACTCAGAAGCAGCGTGACTCATTGATTAAGTCACTCATAGTTGCAAGGCACAAAGCCTGGCGTAATCCATTTTAACTGTGTTTCCCTCATTACAAGAACACGTTAGCCGGACAACGTTCACTGGAGGTCTGGCCGCTCTCAGATATCCCTGATCAAGTTGCTGCTTGAAATTGAGACATCTGCCTGTGAGCATGTCACACGGGGGCCTTCAGTCAGTTAGCAGTGCGGTCACGGTGGGTTTACACGAGCCACCTTTGGTGTCTCTGCGGTGGATCAGACACACTGGTCTCTCCGTGAGCGAGAGTCCGCAGCTCCTGGGTTGAAGATGAACTGAGAGGAGACAGGGGGGAGAGAAGAAGGTGCGAGGCTGTGTGAGTGAGAGCAGGCGATACCCGGTTGGAGCTCTAGATGAAGACTGCAACGACCAGGTTCAGGAATAGCTGCTTCCCCACAGCCATTAAAGCTGGTTCGGGAAAACACTCTGATCATTAATAACCCATTATCTGTTATTTCCACTTTATCAGTTTATTTATTCATGTGTGTATATGTTTATATAATGGTATATGGACACATTGATCTGTTTTGAAGTCAATGCCTACTGTGTTCTGTGTGCTGAAGCAAAGCAAGAATGTCATTGTCCTATCAGGGACACATGACAACAAACTCTCTTGTACGCCAGCACCTCCCTCCATAGATGGTGCCATTGCCCCGGCTGAAGTAAACTCACCTCCAAGCAGAGATGATGGCAGAGGTTGGTCGAGGACACACCACCGAGAGAATAAAGGGGGGCCCGGCATGGGGCGGGCACTGACAAGAGGAACGTTGAACACTTTGTGACTTTGTCGCCACACTATACATGGTGACTCTTTGCATACCCTGTCTCTGGTCTGCAGAGTTTCACTGTGACAGATAATAACGTTTCATTCATTCATTCATTCATTCTGGTGACTGTGGGCTGAAAGGACCCAGTGTGTCCTGGCTCCATGAAGATCCGCTGCATGACATTGTCCAGGTGAACGTTCCCACTATCCAAGTGGCAAACCTTCTCTGCTCCTCGGTCTCCACTGAGCCTCCCACACCGAGTGTCCAGACAGCTGAAGGTTGCCAGAGCCAGTCCTCCCCTCCCCACTCATATCCGTCCCTCTGGTTTTTACATTTCCCTCCTCTTCTCTCAATATTTTACCCTCTGGCATCTTCCTGGTCACTTACCGCACCCACGGTGGCGCAGCGGTCGAGTTGCTGCCTCACAGCGCCGGAGACCCGGGTTCGATCCCGACTGCTGGTGCTGACCGTACGGAGTTTGCACGTTCTCCCCGTGACCGCGTGGGTTTTCCCGGGTGCTCCGGTTGACTCCCACACTCCAAAGACGTACAGGGTTGTAGGCTGTAGGTTTGTAGGATGTGTAGGAAGGAACTGCAAATGCTGGTTTAAACCGAAGATGGACACAAAGTGGCTGGAGTAACTCAGCGGGACAGGCAGCATCTCTGGAGAGAAGGAATGGGTGACGTTTCTGGTCAAGGCCCTTCATCAGAGATTCGGCCTAGGTTTGTGGGTTAATTAGCTTTGACAAAAAACTTGTAAATTTTCCAAAGTGTGTAGGATTATGTCACTCTGGCACAGACTCGCTGGGCCGAAGGGCCTGTTTCCATGCTGTATCTACAAACTAAACTAAACTAGACATCTACTAATCCACGCCCCCCCCCCCCCCCTCCACCCCCCCTCACCCGTATCTTCCTATCACGGCCCGAAACGTTGCCTATTTCCTTCGCTCCATAGATATTTCCTTTGCTCCATATTTCCTTCGCTCCATAGATGCTGCTGCACCCGCTGAGTTTCTCCAGCATTTTTGTCTACCTTCCTATCACTTGCCAGGTTTTGTCCCACCCCACCTTTGTCTATGCAGCTCTCTAACCCCCTACTCCAATCACCCTGGAGAAGGGTCCCAACACAAAGTGTTGCCTGTCCATTCCCTCCACCATTGCTGCCTGACCCGTTGAGTTCCTCCAAAACGATATTGATCAAGATTCCTGCATCGGCAGTTCCTTCTGTCTCCAACCCTCATGGTTTCTTGCTCACCTGGTGGATAGAAGGAATGTGGGAGTTTTCGGCAGGGAGTCACTTACCTCAAACTAACTTTGTTTGTTCGTGTCCCTCCCCTCCACTGCCCACACTAACATTATCCTGGCAAGGCTATCAGTTTGACCATTGACTTGCAGCCCACTCCTCAAACTAACTTTTTTGTTTAGTTTAGTTTAAAGATACAGCTCGGAAACAGGCCCTTCGGCCCATCGAGTCCGCACAGACCAGCGATCCCCGCACATTAACAATATCCTATACACATTAGGGACAGTTTTACATTCATACCAAGCCAATCAACCTACAAACCTGCACGTCTTTGGAGTGTGAGATGAAACCGGAGAAAACCCACACGGTCACGGGGAGAACGTGCAAACTCCGTACAGACAGCACCCATAGTGAGGATCAAACATATGCTGAGAGAATGGAGCAGCTGGACTTGTACACTCTGGAGTGTAGAAGGATGAGAGGATATCTCATTGAAACATATAAGATTGCTAAGGGCTTGGACACACTAGAGGCAGGAAACATGTTCCCGATGTTGGGGGAGTCCAGGGGCCACAGTTTAAGAATAAGGAGTAAGCCATTTAGAACGGAGATGAGGAAACACTTTTTCTCACAGAGAGTGGAGAGTCTGTGGAATTCTCTGCCTCAGAGGGAGCTGGATGTTTTCTGGAGAGAGCTAGATAGGGTTCTTAAAAATAGCAGAGTCAGGGGATACGGGGAGAAGGCAGGAACGGGGTACTGATTGGGGATGATCAGCCATGATCACATTGAATGGCGGTGCTGGCTCGAAGGGCCAAATGGCCTACTCCTGCACCTATTGTCTATTGGGCTATTGTCAAACACGGGTCTCTGGTGCTGTAAGGCAGCAACTCTACCGCGCCTCTCATCTTTGGTCCCATTACAATTCCCAGCCCCTCCTTTAATCTCACTCCTGCCTCTAATCCCAATCCCTTCTCCAATCCCACTTTGCGACGTTTTTTCCCTTCCCCATTATCACCCTCATCATTAATCTCAAATTATTTCCTGAATCCTTCCCATTTTCTCACAGTTTTAGCCTTGGATCCCTCCCAACCTTCGTGCCTGGTGAAATCCAGGTCTTAAGTTGCAAGATGCTGCCTAGAATCGCAATGCTAATAGTCTGAAATCATTGGAATTTTACCAAAAAAACATTTGAGACTAACATTTCATCTTGCTTCCTGTTGAAACAGCCGCACACAAAACATAAGATGGAAACAATCGCTACATATGAAGACGTTAAGCGATAGACAGATAGGAATGAGAGAAGCAAAGTGAGACGGGGTGGAACGGTGATGTCAGGACAAGTCTAGAGTATTGTCTTACCCACAAGTCCAGGTCCTGCGACATCACAGACACATAGACACAGACAACGCACAAGACACAACATTACACAAATATTATACATGACAATGAAAAAGAAAGACGGTGCAAAACCAGAATCTTAGTGTAAAACAACACTTAAGAATCAAGAGCGTTCCATTATCATATACACCAGGACCAGGACAACAATATTCTTACTTGTTGCAGCTTTGCAGGTACATTAACACAACGACACAACAGATAAATGTACAATAAACACAAATACCATAAAATATAGGTTATTCCAGATTAATTTTAAGTTTTAGCTTTTAGTTTTAGAGATACAGCACAGAAACAGGCCCTTCAGCCCACCGACCAGCGATCCCCGCACATTAACACTACCCTACACACATTAGTGACAATTTACGTTTATACCAAGCCAATTAACCTACAAACAGGTAGGTCTTTGGAGTGTGGGAGGAAACCAAAGATCTTGGGGAAAACCCACGCAGGTCACGGGGAGTGATGTAGTCGGGGGCACCCCCTGGTCAGGACCGAACCCAGGTCTCTGGCGCTGTAAGGCGGCAACTCCACAGCTATGCCCCTTGTAGTTCGTATATGGTGTAATCTTATACAAAGTTCATAGTAGTTTGGTGTGGGAAGGAACTGCAGATGCTGGTTGTTGACTGAAGATAGACACAAAGTGCAGGAGTAACTCAATGGGTCAGGCATCATCTCTGAGGAAAACGGATGGATTACATAACAGGTCGGGACCCTTCTTCAGACCGTAATCATGATAGTTTGATGCTGAGATAGGGTTGCGGTTAACGTTTGTGCAGGGTGGTTCAAGAGTTGATGGTCGATGGGAGGAAGTTGTTCTTCAATCTGGAGATCATGGTCTCTGGGTCTACAACCATCTTTCTAGGCAGCGGTGAGATGAGGCCGTGCCCAATGTGGTGATCTTGGAGCAGCGCTCCCTGTACATCCCTTCCACAGTGGGGAGGAGATGTTTAGACGTCAGACATTAGAGATAGCCCGTAGGAACAGGCCCTTCGGCCCACCATGCCCATGCCAACCAGTGATCCCCGTACACTAATGCTATCCTACACACTCGGGACTATTAGTAATTTTACCGAAGGCAATTAACCTGTATGTCTTTGGAGTGTGGGAGGAAACCGAAGCACCTGGTGAAAACCCACGCGGTCACAGGGAGAACGTACGAACTGCACGGAAACAGGCCCTTCAGCCCACGGAGATTGTACCGACCAGCGATCCCTGTGCACTAACACTATCCAACACACTAGGAATAATTTACAATTATACCAAGCCAATTAACCTGCACACGTACACAAACTCACCCACCCATACAAACACACACACACGTACACAAACTCACACACACATACAAATACGCACACGTACACAAACTCACACACACATACAAACACACACACTTACACAAACTCACCCACACATACAAACACACACACACGTACACAAACTCACACACACATACAAATACACACACTTACACAAACTCACACACACATACAAATACCCATACACACTTACACAAACTCACACACACATACAAACACACACACACGTACACAAACTCACCCACACATACAAACACACACACTTACACAAACTCACACACACATACAAATACCCATACACACTTACACAAACTCACACACACATACAAACACACACACTTACACAAACTCACCCACACATACAAACACCCATGCACACTTACACAAACTCACCCACACACACATACAAACACCCATGCACACTTACACAAACTCACCCACACATACAAACACACACAGTTACACAAACTCACACACACATACACACACACACACTTACACAAACTCACCCACACACACTTACACAAACTCACCCACACATACAAACACACACAGTTACACAAACTCACACACACATACAAGCACACAGTCAGGGTTTGAAAGAGAGAGAGAAAGAGAGAGAAGGGCGGTGGACAGACAGATAGAGGCGGTGGACAGACAGGTGAGAGGAGAACAGACTGACACGAGTGTTGCAGGAAGGAACCGCAGATGCTGGTTTAAACCGAAGGTAGACGCAAAGAGTAACTCGGCGGTTCAGGCAGCATCTCTGGAGAAAAGGAATAGGTGATGTTTTTGGGTCGAGAAGAAGAAGGGTCTCGACCAGAAACATGGCCTATTCCTTCTCTCCAGTTATGTTGGCTAAGGCGCTGAGTTATTCCAGCCTTTTGTGACCATCTTCAACTGTCGTCATGACTGCCAGGTCATCAACGTGAATCGGTAACCGTGTTTCTCTCCTGATGCAGCCTGATCTGTTGAAAAGTTTCCACCAGTGGCCGACTTAGATCAGAAACAAAAAAGCTCTGGCATAGAAAACACTTAATTGTGGCCTCTTTCTTGGGAAGCTACTGAACACATAATGATTCATCCTCACCCAGACTAACTTTCAAGCAAGCGCGGGATGTTCCTTGAGCAAGTGGAGGTGCAAACTGAACATTTCCCCTTCAGAGAGAGTCAGAGAGAGAGAGAGAGAGAGAGAGAGAGAGAGAGAGAGAGAGAGAGAGAGAGAGAGAGAGAGAGAGAGAGAGAGAGAGCTCCCTGTTCTTTCTAGGGATTGCCGGCAATTTATAAATAAACCCCGACCCATTAATGAAGGATTTGCAGTGTGTTTCAGAGTGTCAGACTGATTCCACGTTTGTCCATGCTGCCAGTCAGGGCGCCGAGGTTGTGAAAGGATGCATTTTTCTTCGCTTGTTTACAAACATTTACACAGCGACCAAAAGCAAGGAAGGCTTTAAAGAAAAATGTTGTTTAGCAGCCGCACAGCAAAGTCCAGCTTTATAACTCTCATGATATTTTGCAAAGTCGCTCGCTCATAAAAGTGTGAAAACGCGTGCCTTCTATCCCACCGCCTGCTCAGCGGGCCCATGAAGAGAGGATGAAACTCTGAAACTAGCACAGGTCACATTCAGGGTAAAGTTCCTCTCACACGGCCCCTTACATAAGGTGCAGGTTAGAGTGGAGCGGACAAGACCCACACTGTCGGGACTGACTGTGTCGCGGGGAAGAGATAGAGGCAGACCTTTGCTGACCGAGGAAAGGCGGTGTTCTGTGAAGGTTGGCTGGTGGCTGTGTACAAGGAAGACTTGTTGGGATGAATGGACGTCGCGACGGGCTGCCTAACTTGACAGGAAGTGTTTCTCAACCCGACACACAGCTAATCCACTCTCCTCCTTCCACTTGCCTGGCGACTGGAGCTCTTTGGGTTAAGGGCATGTGTGCGTCTTTGGCTTGTGTAGAAGGAGGAGGTGGAGGAGGAGGAGGAGGAGGAGGAGGAGGAGGAGGAGGAGGAGGAGGAGGAGGAGGAGGAGGAGGAGGAGGAGGAGGAGGAGGAGGAGGAGGAGTGTGTCTGGGAATAATGAGGCTACGGGCCAAGTGTTGGCTATGGCCAGCCTGGACATGGTGGGCAGAAGGGCCTGCTTCTATCATGGAAGTTGGGGCACAAAGAGCCGAAGTAACCCCCCAAGCAATAAAAAGATCCAAGGAAGATTTTATATCTGAAGAATGTCTGAAGAAGGGTCTCGACCCGAAGCGTCACTCACACCCATTCATTCCATCTCTCCAGGGATGCTGCCTGTCCCGCTGAGTTACTCCAGCATTATTTCTTTTCTATCTTCGGTTTAAACCAGCATTTGCAGTTCCTTCCTACACGTTTCATATTTCCATGCTGTGTCATTTCATGCATAAAACCATTTAAATGTAACAGTTTGTTTGTTCTTTGTTGCTCCAGCAAAGTTAGTTTTGGAAAACAAAAAAATCTGAAAAAAAACATATTAGATACGGAGTGAGCCCTCAGCACTGAGAGGTGGACCCTTCCCGTGGCAGATACAGCACGGGTTAGACACAGGGCAAAGCTCATTCACATGGGCCCATCACAAACTCCCAAAGGAGGGGGGGGGGGGGGAACGGTGGGTGTCGAGGAGAGGCGTGTGCGTAGAGCGATTCCTGCACGAGCGTACCCCCGCTCCGTCAGAATTGTTCATAGGTTCGGCTCCCTCCCCGAGAGCCGGCCCCACGCAACATGAGCCGCCTTTCCGAGATGCCCAGCGTGCCGTTCTGTGATGCGGAGAGGCGCGTGTTGTACAGGCTGCTCCTGCACACTCTCCACTTCCTCGCCCTCGTCTTCCGTCCAGACACGCCCTGGCGGTCCGTGTTACCACCTGACGAGGGGAGCGGTCCTCAGTGGAGGTCTCTCTACAAGGGAGTCCTCCCCCTTTACATCGGGGACCTGGGGTGGAGAGTGTTGCACAAAGCCGTGGCCTGTAACAGGTACTTGAGCCGGTTCACGGACTCGTCCGCCGCCTGTCACTTCTGCGGCGAGGAGGAGACCGTGTTCCACATCCGGGTCTACATGGAGTGTGAGAGGTTGCAGCCCTTGTTCGAGTATCTGAAGGGGCTGCTCCTCAAGTTTTGGCTCCACTTTAGCCCAACGCTATTGATTTTTGGGCACAGAGGGGTGAGGGTCGGGAGGGAGGAGGGAGTCTCCCTGTTGGCCAGCTCCTGGGCCTGGCCAAGATGGCCATTCATGGGTCCAGGCAGCGGTCAATGGACGGCCGCACAGCCCATTTTCCGGGGTTATGTCCGTGCCCACGCATCCCTGGAGAGGGAACACACACGCGGCGTCCACGGGAACTCTGGAGGCCGTCCGTGAACGCGGGCCACCGCGGGAGGCCGAGTGTTTTGTTGATTAAGTTCACGTTATACTAATTTGAAGATTGTTTGTTTGTAAACCGTCAACATCGGCAGCTTTTAATTGTGTTAATACTCTGTATGTTTCTTTTTATTTTTTTAATAAAAGTATTTGTATAATAATTTTTTTAAAAGGCAGACACTGCACAGTTTAGACACAGCAAGGTTCCTCCAAAAGTGGAACCATGAAACACAGACGCAGCATGGGCCTACCTGATTTCCCGGTTGCCAAGCGCTCTAATTCCCTTTCCTATTCCCTCACTGACCTTTCTGTCCAGGGCCTCCTCCATTGTCGAGTGAAGCTAAATGCAAATGAGGAACAGCGCTTCATATTTCGCTTGGGCAGCTTACACCCCAGCGGCATGAACATTGACTTCTCTAACTTCAAGTAACCCTGGCATTCCCTCTCTCTACGTCCCTCCCCCACCCAGGTCACACCAGCTTCAAAGTCGTCTTGTTAAGTCTCATTGTCTGTAACTTGTTTTCACCTAGACCACAGCTAACAATGGCCCGTTGCCATTATCATCGTTACTTGTTTGCACATCTTTCATTCATTTGTTCTCTATCTCCCTGCATATATCCGCACTTACTCCCATCATCACTAAGTGCTTCGAGAGGCTGGTCCTGGCACACCTCAAAGGCTGCCTACCTCCCACACTGGACCTCCAACAGTTCGCCTACCTCAAGAACAGGAGTACGGAGGATGCCATCTCCTCGCCACTCCACTCCGCCCTCTCCCACCTCGACAACAGAGACACCTATGTGAGAATGCTGTTCATCGACTATAGCTCAGCATTTAACACCATTACCCCCTCAAAACTGATCACCAAACTCAGCGACCTGGGCATCAACCCCTCCCACTGCAACTAGTTACTGGACTTTCTAACTAACAGACCCCAGTCTGTTAGGGTGGACAACCACACCTCTTCAACCCTCACCCTGAACACCGGCGTTCCACAGGGCTGTGTACTGAGCCCCCTCCTCTACTCCCTCTTCACCTACGACTGCACACCTGTACATGGTTCTAACACCATCATTAAGTATGCAGATGAGACAACGGTGATTGGCCTCATCAGCGACAACGATGAGTCGGCCTATAGGGAGGAGGTTCAGCTCCTAGCAGCATGGTGCGCTGATAACAACCTGGCCCTTAACTCCAAGAAGACCAAGGAGCTCATTGTGGACTACAGAAGGTCTAGGAGCTGCATGCACACCGCCATCCATATTAACGGGACGGAGGTTTCCAGCTTCAGGTTTCTGGGGGTGAACATCTCTGATGACCTCTCTTGGACCCACAACACCTCTACACTGGTCAAGAAGGCTCACCAGTGTCTCTTCTTACTGAGGAGACTAAAGAAGGTCCATCTGTCTCCTCAGATTCTGGTGAACTTCTACCGCTGCGCCATCGAGAGCATCCTTACCAACTGTATTACAGTATGGTATGGCAACTGCTCTGTCTCCGACCAGAAAGCACTGCAGAGGGTGGTGAAAACTGCCCAATGCATCACCGGTTCCTCACTCCCCTCTATTGTCTAGAGCCATCGATGTCTGCGAAGGGCGTGCAGCATCATCAAGGACTGCTCTCACCCCAACCACAGACTGTTTACCCTCCTCCCATCCGGGAGGCGCTACAGGTCCCGCCGTTGCCGGACCAGCAGGTTCAGGAACAGCTTCTTCCCTGCGGCTGTTACACTACTTAACTCTGCACCTCGGTGATTGTCAGTCCCCCCCCCCCCCCCCCCCCCCCCCCCCCCGGACACTCCTTCCCCCAGTGACTGATCTCCCCCCCCCCCCCGAAAATTGCACTACTGCTACTGTATATACATATAGATATTTTACTGCTCCATTATTCTGTGTTCGCACGTCTGGGCGAGATGCTAACTGCATTTTGTTGTCTCTGCACTTGTACACTGCCCAATGACGATAAAGTTTGAATCTGAATCGGAATCGGAATCTGAATCACTGTCTACATTTCCCATTTCCATTTCTCCTGACTCTCAGTCTGAAAAAGGGTCTCGACCCAAAACGTCACCCATTCCTTTTATCCAGCGATGCTGCCTGGCCCGCTGAGTTGCTCCAGATTTTTGTGTCCACCTTCAGCCCACTGGGTCCGCGCTGACCAGCGATCCCCGTATACTAGCGCTATCCTACACGCCGGGGACAATTTACAATCTTTACTGAAGCCAATGAACCTACAAACATGTACGTCTTTGGAGTGTGGGAGGAAACCGGTGCGCTGTTACGGGGAAATCCCACGCTGTTACGGGGAGAACCATATAACCATATAACCATATAACAATTACAGCACGGAAACAGGCCCTCTCGGCCCTTCCAGTCCGTGCCGACCATTTGTTTTCCCCTAGTCCCATCTACCTGCACTCAGACCATACCCCTCCATTCCCTTCCCGTCCATATACCTATCCACTTTACTTTTAAATGTTAAAATCGATCCTGCCTCCACCATTTCTGCTGGAAGCTCATTCCACACAGCCACCACCCTCTGAGTAAAGAAGTTCCCCCTCACGTTACCCCTAAACTTCTGTCCCTTAATTCTCATGTCATGCCCTCTTGTTTGAATCTTCCCTACCCTCAATGGGAAAAGCTTATCCACGTCAACTCTGTCTATCCCTCTCATCATTTTAAAGACCTCAATCAAGTCCCCCCTTAACCTTCTGCGCTCCAAAGAATAAAGACCTAACTTGTTCAACCTTTCTCTGTAACATAGTTGCTGGAACCCTGGCAACATTCTAGTAAATCTCCTCTGTACTCTCTCTATTTTGTTGACATCCTTCCTATAACTAGGCGACCAAAATTGTACACCATGAACGTACAAACTCCCAGCAGACAGCTTCCGTCGTCAGGTTTGAACCCAGGCCGCTGTCCCAGCCGCCCAGCTGATGAAACGGGGAGGAAGAGTGATAAATGCAATGAGGGTGAATGGATGTTTGATGACCTGTACGGACTTGATGGGCGAAGGGCATTTTCCTTACTGAATGCTGCTCCGACTCCGTGACAGAGGACATCCTCAGTAGGATGTGCATTTATACAGTCACTCTGTTATGTCCCACCATCCGTCCCCTGTGTGATGCCCTCAGTTAAAACAGTCTGTGGCCACACTCCTCATCACAAATCCTCCTGTTGGTGTAAGTCTGCACTCCACAACTCTCTGTCCTGCCTTCTCCGTTCTCAGTGTAAGAACTGAGTATCATGTATCTGTACTCTGCGAATGGCTCGATTGTAATCATGTCTTGTCTTTCCGCTGGCTGGCGAACACATAACAAAAGCTTTGCACTGTACCCCGGTACACAGCGACAATGAACGGAACTGAACAAAGATACTCAGTCTGTACCCTGGCTTCTGTTATTTCTTGCCCTCAGTGTAGTGTCGTCAGATCCTGTTATAGTATCCTCTGTGTGACACACATGATGTTTACACACTTCTACAATTTGCAGCCGGATCTCATTATGATAATATAACTCTCTCACTCCTCCCTGAAGGGAAGACATTGGAATTCTCTGAAACGTCACCTATTCTTTTCCTCCTGAACTGCTGAGCTGCTCCAGCATGTTGTGTCTATCTATATAGGTTTCCCATCTGCACTATTCTGTTTCACCCCAAATGCAAGGTAAAGTTGCCAATGACAACAGACAATAGACAATAGGCAATAGGTGCAGGAGGAGGCCATTCGGCCCTTCGAGCCAGCACCGCCATTCAATGTGATCATGGCTGATCATCCCCAATCAGTACCCCGTTCCTGCCTTCTCCCCATATCCCCTGACTCCGCTATTTTTAAGAGCCCTATCTAGCTCTCTCTTGAAAGCATCCAGAGAACCGGCCTCCACCGCCCACTGAGGCAGAGAATCCCACAGACTCCCCGCTCTCTGTGAGAAAACATGATTGTAGACGTTATCCAAAGTGTCCAACACTCAGTCGGTGCTTTTTTTGATATTACAGTGGTATCTGAAGTCCACATGGACATATATGTTTTGTGGACACATGTTTTGTCTGAAGAAGGGTCCCGACCTGAAACGTCACCCACTCCTTCCCTCCATAGATGCTGCCTGTCACTCTGAGTTACTGCAGCTTTTAGAGTCTATCTTCGGTTTAAACCAGCATCTGCACTTCCTTCTTACGCATGTATGTTTTGTGCTATGTCCTGCATTTATCCAAGCTGTCCAATTGCCCAGCCCAGCTGTGAACTCAATGCTCATGTGCCCAGTGTCATGGGATTCCTTAGATCCATATGTTCCCGATCAACTTCAGTTAAACTGGACAAGTAGCGAGGGAGACGCCAGACCTTTGGGAAAGACTTTGACAGGTGAATTTTATTCCGATCCCATTCCCTCGCTGAATGTTTACTCATTGTTGTCACGGTTGCTAGGCAGCGCATTACTCAAACGCGAGCCCTTCTTGGCTTCCGATCGTACCACAGCTGCCAGAACCTAGACGCAGTGAGCGGCTGAGCTCTCCGTCATCCTCCAGCTTCTGCTCCATGTGGGGAGCGAGCTGAGGGCTGGAAGTCGACCTGGAAAATCCTCAAGGTGCTGTTCAACAAGAGAGGATGTTTAAAGTTTCACCCGCGCAAGGCTCGAGTGTCAGGGAGCACTGCGGAGCAGGCTGTCAGACTAAGACAGAAACATTCGTAATACAGGAATTGTTCACAGCATGAGGTGGTTATTGGATAGGAATGAAAGGAAACAAGTGACAGAACATGGTCTGAGTAGTGTTTGAACATCACAGGTGGGTGGCAACATGGAATCAGGCCATTCGGCCCTAATGCTCCATGCTGGTATTCACATTCTATACACATTTATAGCCCCCATTGCATCTAACTTACCTTCTCCCTGTTCTATTCAGCTCCTTTCCCGTCAGACGTAACTTTATACCTCAGCACCACTGCTCCCCTCTTGGTGCTGGTGGGTGTATGGAACGAGCTGGCGGAGGAGGTAGTCGAGGCAGGGACAATTGCAAAGTTGAAGAAGCATTTAGACAGGTACATGGATGGGACAGGATTGGAGGGATATGGGCCAAATGCAGTCAGATGGGACATGTTGGTTAGTGTGGGCAGGTCGGGCCTAAGGGCCTGTTTTCACACTGTATCGTTCTATGACTCTCAGCTTACAGCTGCGACCTCTAGTGTTGGACATTTCCATCCTGGGGAAAAAGGATCTGACTGTCTGCTCTATCTATACCACTCATAATATTATATACTTCCATCATGTTTCTCCTTAACCTCTGATGTTCCAGAGAAAAGTACTTCAATGAAGTACTTTGAAAGTAAAGCAGTTCAGGAGCTGGGATTCTGAAAGGTGCTTTGCTGTACATTTTCTGCTTTTCGTGAGCAATGACAGAGCAATGTAGTTCGAGGCCAGAGCCCACGCATGACATACATTCTGCAGAAGACACCAGCAGCGTACTTTAACTGTGAGAAGTCACTGCGGGTTAGCACAGAGTGAAGGAGCAGGGCAGAAGCGGACTGCTTCAGTAGAAGCCTGGGTCACACAGCACCACATCAGGCCGTAGAGAGACACAAAATGCTGGAGTAACTCAGCAGGGCAGGCAGCATCTCTGGATAGAAGGTGACCCGTTCCTTCTCTCCAGAGATGCTGCCTGTCCCGCTGAGTTACTCCAGCATTTTGTGTCTTTCTAAACCAGCATCTGCAGTTCCTTCCTACACAAACTCAAAACTGTAACGGCCATGTGCTTTCCGACAGCAAATTCGGCCATTAAACACTACAACCTCAAATAAGCTCTTCTTCTCCTTCTTCTCCTTGCGTATGGCGTGCACAGCCTAAAGTTGTGAGACAACTTGTTCTGTTTGATCTTCTGATTGTGCACGCCAGGTTGATTGCATTCGTCGAAACAGGGTGGACCACGTGAAGGTTGCAATCTCCCACCCCAAATAAGCTCCGATCTGCATAGACTAGTATTGTTATTATTTGATTTGAGGATTAAGGGACAAAAGTTCAGGGGTAACATGAGGGGGAACTTCTTTACTCAGAGAGTGGGAGCTGTGTGGGATGATGAGCTCCCAGTGGAAGTGGTGGAGGCAGGTTCGATTTTATCGTTTAAAAATAAATTGGATAGGTATATGGACGGGAAGGGAATGGAGGGTTATGGTCTGAGTGCAGGTAGATGGGACGAGGGGAGAGTAAGTGTTCGGCACGGACTAGAAGGGCCGAGAGGGCCTGTTTCCGTGCTGTAATTGTTATATGGTTATATAGTTATATTATTGCACTATTAATGTGTGTTCGTTTTTTGTGTGTGCGTATGTGTGCTTGTGTATATATAAATATTTATGTATATGATCTGTATATACGTGTATTTGTCAGTATGTATATATATGGACGCACACTAAACCTAAATGAACCAATGTTAATTTCTTCTGCTGTGCTGCTGAAAATAAGAATGTCATTGTGTTATCTGGGACACATGACAATAAAACACTCTTGGCTCCTGACTCTCTTCCGGTCTATTAAAAAAAGTAATGATGTGGTGCAGGGTCTGCAGTTAATCAGCAACAAACATTCAAGTGTCTCAATTAAGACATTGCCAGCAACTTCATGCCAAAAATTAATTGAGAAACCTTTTCTTAACAGTTGGATCATTTTCCAGTTTGCTAAGTTCCAACATAAACGTTGACTTGGCATCTTGCAGGAGCAGCCGGGCCTCAGCCACTTGGACATTGCGATTCACACTACACATCTGCCCACCGCTGCTCAACATGGGCCAAGCTCACGTTTAATTTCTCCAAGGTAGACAACCAAAAGCTGGGGAAACTCAGCGCGTGGGGCAGCACCTGTGGAGCGAAGGAACAGGCGATGTTTCGTGTCGAGACCCTTCTACAGATATAACTTCTCCAAGGCAGTCAGCTCCACTTCATTTTGCTCCTGTGCATTTTCCTGGGCCTACACAAACACCAAGCCCCAATCACACCTCCTCTATTGTGTGGCAGCGGTAGACTTGCTGCCTTACAGCGCCAGAGACCCGGGTTCGATCCTGACTACGGCTGCTGTCTGGAGTTTCCACGTTCACCCTGTGACCAGGTGGGTTTTCTCCGGGTTCCCTGGTTTCCTCCCACACTGCAAAGACGTACAGGTTTGTAAGTTATTTGGCTTGGTATAAATGTAAATTGTCCCGTGTGTGTGTAGGATAGGGTTAGTGTGCGGGGATCGCTGATCGGTGGGCTGAAGGGCCTGTATCTCTAAACTAAACACTGGAGTCAAGGGCTTGGAATGAATGATTCCACCCTTTTATTCCAGGCTGTCCCACTCTAAGAACCCGTTTGGGGTATTAATACGTGGCATTGTACAGGCAGCTTTCCTCCATACCTACCCAATGTTTCATCTCCCGATGGAGTGTTTGATGGAACAGCATGAAGTGAGATCTGCTCCATGGTTTTGAGTTTTGTTTAGTTTAGAGATACAGCGCGGAAACACGCGCTGATCAGCGATCCCCCCACACAGTAACGCTATCCTACACGCACGAGGGACAAGTTACAACAATACCAAGCCGATTAACAGACAAACCTGCACGTCTTTGGAGTGTGGGAGGAAACCGGAGCACCCGGAGAAAACCCACGCAGGTCACAGGGAGAGCGTACGAACTCCGTGCGGGCAAGCACGCGTAGTCAGGATCGAACCCGGGTCTATGGCGCTGCAAGGCAGCACATCTAACCCATCATGTACCTGTGTGGGCAATGTATGGAGGGGAGACCGACTCACCCTCTGGATTGTACTTGCCCTGAAAATTGCAGCAAGAAAAGAGACAAAGTGCTGGAGTAACTCAGCAGTTCATGCAGCATGTCTGGAGAACACGGACAGGCGATGTTTCGGGTCAGGACCCTTCGTCAGACTCTTATACCGAGTTTAGAGATACAGCGAGACCACGTCGACTGTCGACCACCCTTGCACCAGTTCTATGTGCTCACACTCGCGGCTGCTGCACACTATGGGCAATGTACAGAGGCCAATTAACCTACTGCTGACTAACGTACAAAGGCGGCAAGAGTCTAGATGTTTGGAGCAGATCCTGTTGCCTAACAATGATGGGAGAGGGAGGTGAAAGTTGTACTCTGTATAAAATCCATCTGCAAGTCTGGTACTATGCAAACAGTTCCCAACAATGGAATGACCAGGACCTACATAGATAGTTAGATAGAGCTCTAGGGGTTAGTGGAATCAAGGGATATGGGGAGAAGGCAGGCACGGGTTATTGATTGGGACGATCAGCCATGATCGCAATGAATGGCGGTGCTGGCTTGAAGGGCCGAATGGCCTCCTCCTGCACCTATTTTCTACGTTTCTAGGAGCAGTCGATGTTGGGCTGGTTCGATCAGTCTCTTTGCTCGTCGACCCCGGTGAGGTGGCTCCGCGGTTCAATTCTGAGTCAAAGCTCACCCCCGTCCAAGGAAAACAGGTTAGGGAGCCCGAGCGGTGTGGAGTGAGAGTTTAGTCTGCAGCTTGATCCATTGAGACAGCAGCACGTCCTGGTGTTCACAGTGGCTTGCTATTATAGACATGACCTCACTTGGAAGGATTTGGTCGAGGCTTATAATGTTATTTTCTTGTTAACGTCAGAGGAGTAGGTGGAAGCAGGGCATTGGGAAAAGAGCCCTTTGGATATTTTTTGTGTTGTTTAGAGATACAGCACGGAAACAGGCCCTTTGGCCCATCGAGTCCGTACTGACCATTGATCCCCGTATACTAGCACTATCCGGGGATAAATTACAATTCTTACCGAAGCCATTTCCTGCACATCTTTGGAATGTGAGAGGAAACCAGAGCACCCGGAGAAAACCCACACGACCAGAGGGAGAATGGACAAATACATGCGGCACCCGTGGTCAGGATCGAACCTGGGTCTCTGGTGCTGTAAGGCAGCAACTCTACCACTGAGCCACTGCGTACTTTAACGCCCTCTATCCAGCTTGCTTCTGCAGCTATGGAAAACCTTTCCTCTCAAAAATGTATCAAAGACGTTTGGAAATGTCTAGTCGGCCCCAACAGCCAGACAGGAAACCAAGCTCCAGATTTGGACACACTTTAGTGTGGAGTGAAGTTTAATGTCGTCACTTCAGAATGACCTGGCTGGAAGGAAAGACTAGGAACCTGGAACCCATGTAGGAAGGAACTGTTGATGCTGGTTTACTCCGAAGATAGACGCAAAATTCTGGAGTAACTCAGCGGGACGGGCAGCATCTTTGGATAGGTCGAGCCAGCTGCTAAGGCTGGGGCTCTACTGGAATGTTTGCCTCTAAGATTGATAGAACCCCCGTTGGGTAAATATATGAAGCCAAATGGAACCATCTCCAGGTAAATGGAGATATGGAGACACGGGCAATGTTGAATGGGGGAATGGATATTTTTAAGGTGAAAATTGACAGATTCTTGATTAGTACAGGTGCCAGAGGTCATGGGGATAAGTCAGGGAATGGGGTTGAGAGGCAAAGATAGATCCGCCATGATTGAATGACGGAGTAGACTTGATGGGCCGAATGGCCTACTTCTGCTCCTAGAACTTATGAATGTGTGAATAGACCTGTTATTTCTGATGCCCTAATCACAGAGCCTAAAGTTGCGTTGCCCATTCTTCATTATAACCCAAGTGATAATTTACCTCCATCACTTATACATTGTAATAACCCTGTCTCACGGTACGAGTGCATTCCAAGAGCTCTCCCGAGTTTAAAAAAAATCAAACTCGTGATGGCACGGAGAATGAACGTAGCGGGTACATCGGCGCTCGGGGACGTCTCTTAGCGCTAACGGCAGGTACTCGGGAAGACTCGCTAACGACAGGTAAGCAGGGGAAGACCCGTGAAGATTTTTCAACATGATGAAAAATGTCCACGAGAGCCCCGAGTACCGACGAGCGGCCATCACCGTAATTCTCCAAGTTCGAATCAGGGCAAACTCGGGAGAAGTCTTGGAATGAACTCATACCGTGGGTACAGGGGTTTTGGTGTGTTAGATTGAACAGGGAAGATTTGTTTGCATTGCTATCGCTAGAGATCCAACTGACCTTCCAGGAATAACTTGCTGTCTACGAAGGGGGTGGGTGTTGCAGAAAGTGTGGTATTTGAAGCAAAAAACAGACACAAAGTGCTGGAGTAACTCAGCGGGTCAGGTAGCATCTCTGGAGAACATGGATGGGCATGGTTTCAAGTCGGAACCCTTCTATAGACTCCTATTCCTAGTGTCTGGGGTTTGAAACAGATCCCATTGTCCCACAAATTTATAATTTGGATGTCTGCTTGCATAATTTGGATGTCAGTACTATAGTTTGTCCGATTAAGATGCAAAAAGTTGCACCACAGATCGCCAACTCAAGAAGTCTACCAGAATGCTGCTTGGATTTGAGGGCATTAGCTACAAGGAGAGGTTGCACAAACTTGGATTGTTTTCTTCAAGGGCCTGTCCCACTTACGCAATTTCTTTCGGCGACTTGCCGGCTCCCGTTATGGTCGCGGAGTGACGCCTGTATGGTCGTGAGTAGTCGCCCAAAGAGTAGTATCTTTTTCTGGTCGCCGCTGGATTTTCAACATTTTGAAAGTTTTCGCCGACCTGCTGAGACTATGACGGGCACCGGGCGCCGGCAAGTCGCCAAAACAAATCGCGTAAGTGGAGCGGGCCCGTTTTTCTGGAGGCTAAAGGGAGACTGATAGAGGTATGTAAAATCAGGAGAGGCATACTGTATATAGGGTGGACAATCAGGACCTTTCTCCCCAGAGTGGAAATGTCAAAGACTCAAAGGCATACCTTCAAGGTGAAACGGGCAGTGTTCAAAGGACATGTGTGGGGCAAGCTTTTTTTTAACAGAGGGTGGAAGGTGAGGGGAATGCATTGCCAGGGTTGGTGGTGGATGAAGATATGAAGTGGTGTTTAAGAGGCTTTTCGATAGGCACGTGGATGCGCAGGGAATGGAGGGATATAGATCAAGGAGTAACTCAGTGGGACAGGCAGCATCTCTGAAGCAGTCTGAAGAAGGGTCCTGACCCGAAACATCACCCATTCCTCTCTCCAGAGTTGCTGCCTGACCTGCTGTGTTACAATAGACAATAGACAATGGACAATAGGTGCAGGAGTAGGCCATTTGGCCCTTTGAGCTAGCACCGCCATTCAATGTGATCATGGCTGATCATCCCCAATCAGTACCCCGTTCCTGCCTTCTCCCCATATCCCCTGACTCCGCTATTTTTAAGAGCCCTAGCTAGGTCTCTCTTGAAAGCATCCAGAGAACCTGCATCCACTGCCCTCTGAGGCAAAGTTACTCCAACACTTTGTGTCTATCTTTGGCATGAACCAGCATCTGCAGATCTTTGCTTCAACATTCTAGGATATGGATCATAAGCAGGTAGATGAGATTAGTTTTTCTTGGCATCGTGTTTGTCACAGACGCTGCGGGCTAAAAGGTCTCTTCCTGTCCTACACTTTTCCAACAATCTTCTTCTGCACATCTACCCAGTGGTAGGACCTCAGGGCCTTGAGTGGCAACTGAGATCGGCAGCCCGAGAGGAGCCTGAAGAAGGGTCTCATCCCGAAACTTCACCTATTCCTTCTCTCCAGAGATACTGCCTGATCCGTTGAGTTACTCCGGCTTTTTGTGTCTGTCTTCGGTTTAAACCAGCATCTGCAGTTCCTCCTTGCACAGTCATTTGGAAGTGTTGCACTACTGGAAGGATAACACTGAGAGAGTCCAACCCTGTCAGAAGTGCAGTGTTTAAGCTGCGTTGCATTGTTCAAAGCACGGACTGGAAGGGCCGAGAGGGCCTGTTTCCGTGCTGTAATTGTTGTTATATGGTTAAAGCCATCAGGAAAACACAAACGTCAGAGGCAAAGGTTTGTGGTCTCTGGGACTGCAGGGAATGCTGACATTGGATTATCTGATTCCAGCTGGATAGACCCTACTGCAGGATCCTCCTGCTCTGCAGATGGGAGGGAGCCTGTGATATGTCAACACATGAGATCTTGTGGATCATGTACCATCCCGCGATGTTTGCAATCTGATCGCAATCAAATTTAAATTGACAGATCATTCCACCCACTCCAGCAACATCATTTAATGAAATAGGCATTTAATTTACTGCCTGCGGATGATAATGGGAAGTTCTTCTCTCTTTGTAAAGTTCAGCCAGAGCTGTGGTTAGCCGGGCGGGACTGCTCCAAGCTCGAGAAATTGCCAGATAAATGAATCTGGGCTTCAGCATGACTGCGCCTCTCACTCCCACTCCAAACATCAGCACATAAGGAAGATCCCTCTCATGTGACCAAGTGTTGACCTCTTTGGGAAGTACTTCCAGTTTTTGTGGAACAGCGCTGGGCTAGTCGGGGGGGGGGAATCTGCGACCCATACACCCAATGTTGTCGTGTTGGCATTGCAATTGGCGGGAAGGTTAAAGTCACAAGGTCATAAGGGATAGGAGTAGAATTAGGCCATTCGGCCCATCTAGTCTACTCCCCCATTCAATCACGGCTGATCTATCTCTTCTTCCAAACCCCATTCTTCTGCCTTCCCACCATAACCTCTGACACCCGTACTAATCAAGAACCTACCTCTCTCTGCCTTAAAAATACCCACTGAGTTGCTTTCCACAGCCTTCTGTGGCAAAGAATTCCACAGATTCACCACCCTCTGACCAAAGAAATTTCTCCTCATCTCCTTCCTAAAAGAACGTCCTTTAATTCTGAGGCTATGATCTCGAGTCCTAGATTCTCCCACTAGTGGAAACATCCTCTCCGCATCCACTCAATCCAAGCCTTTCACTATTCTGTACGTTTCAATGAGGATCCCCCTCATTCTCCTCAACTCCAGCGAGTGCGGGCCCAGTGCCGACAAACGCTCATTGTAGATTAACCCACTCCAGGCTGCTCCAGAAATGGGATTAACTGCATGATGGAAGGAGTGTATAATACTGTAGCAACTTGGAAAAGCCAAAGGGCAGAGGATCAAATACACTTTCTGATGAAGCTGTTTCAAACCTTGTTTTCTAGTCTGAGCCCAGCGTGACTCGGCCATCTGAGTCAGCAATCCAGAGATCCCTCCAAGAGTATCCGCATCCAAACGCCACACATGAAATCTGATATGCAAACAGAGATTTACAGCATGCCAGGCGGCATCTGCAGAGAGAGAAATACTGTTCGAGTTTCCCATTATTGATGGCTTTCTGATGAAAGATCACAGACCTGATACGTTAACAATGCATCTCTCCGCACAGATGCTGAGCAACCTAGAATATACAATGCTGAAACATTTATTATTTATTCAATGCGTTCTGTGACTAGCCAGGGGTGTAAGAAAGAACTGCAGATGCTGGTTTATATCAAAGGGAGACACAAAATCTCAGTGGCTGAGGTAGCATCTCTGGAGTGAAGGAATAGGCGTTTCCGGTCAACACCCTTCTTCAGACGACCCATCAACCCTCTCCTCACCCAGCCACCCATGTGTTGTGGGGGTACCTCCTGCAGCTGACCTTGCACCCGCTGGAGGTGATACCCCCAGTCTCCCTGCTATCTGCCATCTCCTCACGTCTGTCGCCACCAGCAGCCTCCTCCTCGGATCTCCGCTCTTTGGGGCTCGGAGCTATTCAGCCTTCCAGCTGGTGCAATACAGGACTGCTCTTTGCATGAGAATGATTCTCTTGATTTCACCTCGGGGCCTTTTGTTAATTCCCGAAAATCAGTTTCTTTAGCAATTCTCCCACCTGGAGGGCCAGTAAGCTGCGGGGAAGGGCGCACGCCCCCTCAACGGGGGAGTGGGCCGCTGGAGACCCAGCAGCAGACCCCGGGGCTGGGCTGCAGTGGGCACCACACTAAACGGCCGAACGTGGACCGGATGCGGCCTACAGCGTCGGAGGACACCACGGCTACGCTTGGCCGGGCTGACCCTACAACGCCACCGTGGCAACGGGCCCTCATGGTCAGATCACGATCCCTGCATCTACAACAACTGGGACTGGAAAATGGCACCAAACCGCCGACTGCACCATCTCAGTGCACTGCTGCTACACACTTGTACTGTATCTGACGTCTAACTTGTATCAAAATAACAGCGTATAACGACACTTGAACTGAACTGTATACAAAATGAATGTCACTGCACCTCGACACATGTGATAAATAAAGTACCGTACCATACCATGCCATACATTACCATCCTATACCATCCTATACCATACTATACTATGCCATCCCATCCCATCCCATCTCATCCCATCCCTTCCCATCCCATCCCATCCCATCCCATCTCATCCCATCCCATCCCATCCCATCCCATCCCATTCCCATCATCCCATCCCATCCCATCCCATCCCATCCCATCCCATCTCATCCCATCCCATCCCATCCCATCCCATCCCATCCCATCCCATCCCATCCCATCCCATCCCATCCCATCCCATCCTATCCCATCCCATCCAATCCCATCCCATCCCATCTCATCTCATTCCATCCCATCTCATCCCATCCCATCCCATCCCATCCCATTCCCTCATCCCATCCCATCCCATCCCATACCATCCCATCCCATTACCATACCATACCATACTATACTGTGCCATCCCATCCCATCCCATCCCATCCCATCCCATCCCATCCCATCCCATCCCATCTCATCTCATCCCATCCCATCTCATCCCATCCCATCCCATCCCATCCCATCTCATCCGATCCCATCCCCTCATCCCATATCCCATCCCATCCCATCCCATCCCATCCCATCCCATCCCATCCCATCCCATCCCATCCCATCCCATCCCATCCCATCCCATCCCATACCATACCATCCCATCCCATCATCCCCCATCCCATCCCATACCATACCATACCATACCATCCTATACTATACTATACTATGCCATCCCATCCATCCCATCCCATACCATACCATACCATCCCATACTATACCTATACTATACCATACTATTGTCTATTCCAGGAATGGAAACAGTTTCTCCTCACTCCATCAAAATCCATGATGACTTTAAATATTACACCTTTGCTCTCTGGATCACTTGGTTTCTTTGTTAATTCATCGGCCCAACCTCGTCAACTCTTCAGATATATGAGATCCTGCTTTCTTTCTGTCCAAGTCAGGTCTCCTGCACGTCCCCAATTCCGTTGCACCATCTTTGGAGTCCGTGCCTGAGCCCACAAACTCTAACAATCCTTCCCTGAACCTCTCCGCCTTCTTATCTCCACCTTCCCCTTTAAGAAGATAGACACAAAATGCTGTCGTAACTCAGCGGGTCAGTCAGCATCTATGGCGAAAGAGAACAGGTGACATTTTGGTTTGAGACCCCTTTTACAGGCTTCACTCTTGGCCCGAAACGTCACCTATTTCTTTCCTCCTTCTGTCCCTCTGGGATACTCCAACATTTTGTATCTATCTTTGGTGTAAAGTTCCTTCCTACACACTTCCCTTTTAAGAAACCCTTCAACACTCTCTACCATGCTTCAGCTTTTGGTGACTGGTCATTCTATACCTTAACTCGAGGATGTTGCCTGGAACGGACGGCTGCTGTTGTAAGGAGAGATTGTATCGGCTGGGTTTATTCTCACTGGAATGTGAGAGGTTTGATCTTGTAGAGGCTTATAAAATTATGGGCGGCATGGATAGGAATAAATAGTCTGAGTCCTTTTCCCTAAGGAAAGCGAGTCTAGAAGTGGTGGGCATGGGTTAAAGGTGTGAGGGGAGAATTCTAAAGCAGATCTGAGGGATAAGTTCTTCACACAGATGGTGGTGGTTATCTGGTACATGTTACCTGAGGAAGTGATAGAGGCAAGTACCATTACAACATTGCAAAGGAATTTGGACTTGAATAGGAAAGGCACAGAGAGATGTGGGCCTCTGCAGGCAAGTGGGATTAGAGTGGATAAACAATATGGTCAGCACAGATAAAGTGGTCGGAAAGAGGACTTATCTGTGTTTAGACACAAAAAGCTGGAGTAACTCAGCGGGTCAGACAGCATCTCTGGAGAAAAGGAATAGGTGACGTTTCTCCAGAGATGCTGTCTGACCAGTTGAGTTACTCCAGCTTTTCGTGCCTACATTCGGTTCAAACCAGCATCCACAGTTCCTCCCTACACCTATCTATGATTCTCACGTTGCTCGGTCGAGTTATATCAGGTACTTGAAAAGCAAACCCCGATAAATGCAGTAAATATGAAATTAAAATAAAATGCTGGAAATAGATGAACGTGGAACTGCACAGCACAGAAACAGGCCCTTCGGCCCATCATGTATGTGCCGGCCTTGATCCCAGTCAAAGTCATAGAAACATAGAAACATAGACAATAGGTGCAGGAGCAGGCCATTCGGCCCTTCAAGCCTGCACCGCCATTCAATATGATCATGGCTGATCATCCAACTCAGTATCCTGTACCTGCCTTCTCTCCATACCCCCTGATCCCATTAGCCACAAGGGCCACATCCAACTCCCTCTTAAATATAGCCAATGAAATGGCCTCAACTACCTTCTCTGGCAGAGAATTCCAGAAATTCACCACTCTCTGTGTGAAAAATGTTTTTCTCATCTCGGTCCTAAAAGATTTCCCCCTTATCCTTAAACTGTGACCCCTTGTCCTGGACTTCCCCGACATCGGGAACAATCTTGCTGCATCTAGCCTGTCCAACCCCTTAATCCTATCTGGTTGCACATACCGTAAGTCTGGTTTAGTTTAGTTTAGAGATACAGCACGGAAACAGACCCTTCGGCCCACCAGGTCTGCACCCACCAGTGATCCCCACACACTAATACTATCCCACTCACACTCGGGACAATTGACACTTATACCAAGCCAATTAACCTACAAACCTGTACGTCTTTGGAGCGTGGGAGGAAGCTGAAGATCTCGGAGAAAACCCACGCGGTCACGGGGAGAATGTACAAACTCTGCACAGACAAGCACCCGCAGTCGGGATCGAACCCGGGTCTCCGGCGATGCAGGCGCTGCAAGGCAGCAACTCTATCGCTGCATTCGGCCCATCAAGTCTACTCCGCCATGCAACCATGGTCGACCTGTCTTCCCCTCCCAACCCCAGCCTCCTGCCCTCTCCCCATAATCCCTGACACCCGTGCTAATCAAGAATCTGTCAATCTCCACCTTAAAAATGCTCAATGACTCGGCCTCCGCTGCCGTCTGTGGCAATGAACTCCACTGATTCACCACCCTCTGACCAAAGAATTTCCTCCTCGTCTCCTTTATAAAGGTTCGTCTTTTTATTCTGAGGCTTCTTCTTCTGTCGTGTGGCGTGCACAGCCTAACGTTGTCGGACAACTTGTTCTATTTGATCTTCCGTTTGTGCACGTCGAGTTGATTGCATTAGTCGAAACAGGGCGGGCCCCGTGAAGGTCGCAACCTCCCACCCCTATTCTAAGGCTGCGCACTCTGGTCCTAGGCTCTCCAACTAGTTCAAACATCCTCTCCGGGGTCTGTATCTCTCCATTCCCTGCCTGTTCATGTTTCAGTCTAAATGCCTCTTAAACATAGCACCGTGCCTGGTTCCACCACTCCCCTGGCAGCACAACCCAGGTACCGACCTTCCCCCGTGTAAACAAGCCTGCCTCGCATATCTCCTTTAAATTTCCCCCCTCTCTCACATTAAACCTATGCCTTCCATCCTGGGATACAAAGACAGCCTGTCTGCCCTATTTACACCTCTCATCGTTTCGTATAATTCTAGCAGCATCTCAGGAGAGAGAAACAGAGATGATCTTTTCTGTGCCGATACAAGCAACAAGAGGCGATGATAACAGTAAATCGAAAGGAAAAGTGATGGTGAGTAACAGGGCAATGGCTGTTCACAGCTCAGGATCAGAAGTCCAACAGCGATGATCAACAGGAGACTTGGATCCTGATCCCACACGCGAGTCCTGGCTCAGGGTCCCAGAATTCTTGGACTGCTCGCACTGTGGAAGGCTTGGGCTACTTCAACCTTGGTCTGAAACAACTCCACTGGTGGTGGAGACCAGAAAAATCTCAATCTGCCGGAGTGAAAGAGTGTACGGGTAATAATAACTCAGACTGCACCAATGAATGAAGGATTAGACGGAGCACAGGCTGGAGGTGGAAGCTACACAGATCGTGTGATAGAGAGGAGATGATGGGGCTCAGATTGCGTCTGAGGGAGGGGGGTGATGTGACACAGACTGTGTGAGGGAGGGGATTGTGTGAGAGGGAGTGGTGATGACGGACCTCATATAGAGGGGGGATGATGGGGCTCATATTATGGAGAGAGGGGGGAGGTGTGGTGGAGCTCATATTATGTAAACGGGAGATGATGGGACACAGACTGTGTGAGGGAGGGGAGTGGAAAGAGCTGCTGTGTCGATGAACAAAACGTTTGATACTTTGCTGCCTCAACTCCCATTAAACTGTAGCTAGTAATGAACCTTTTGAGATATGGTGCGGTTCTGAATTAGTTGTACACTGTGGTCAGAAACAACAAACTGTGTAACTATGTATTAAACCAGAAACTTCACTTTCCAATAGATGTGGAGCTCAACTTTATCACATCAGGACTGCATTAAACGTTGGAATGTAATTGGGTTCTGGAGATGTAAGCCTTGTCATTGCACTTTAACTGCCAGCTGGGAAAGAATGATCCACTCCCTCTGGCGAACTCACATGACTGAGTGGTTTATCACAGAGACATGGCCAGCATAGAAAGTGTTTCATCGTGCCAAAGCGTGGAAATTAACGATCAATAATAGAAACTGCATTTTTTTTTAAAAACACCTCAACACATCATGCAATGCCTCAAGCCATCTTTCAAGAGTAAGGGCCTGTCCCACTTGGCCATCATTTGCACGCCATTTACGCGACCTCGTCGTCGCGTTGAGGCGCACGAGTAGCGTGTGGGCCGCGCGGGACGGTCGCATGGGGAAGCGCGGAGGGGTATGGAGTTGTGCGCGGTATCGCGCGGCGCTCCAGTATTTTGTAGGGCACAAAATCTTTGCGCGCCTCCGGCGTGACGTATCGCGTATGCACACGGGCGTATTGCGGTCGCTCGCAGGCGTCCTGACCTCGTACGTGTAGCGCGTGGTGATGCATGGTTATGTCACCGTGCGTAACCATGCGCCGCCGCGCGCTGCCCATACGTCGGCCCGCCTTTCACGCGTCATGGATATAAGCGCGCGCGATTTTAAAATTTGCGCAGTTTCATAGAGAAGACTACGTGGTGAACACCAAATTACACTAAACCGGGAAGTGCAAAAGTGAATCAATGCTTCGCTTGCAATGACTGCTTGTGTCCCTGGATTGTGGGTGAGGAAGAGGTTAAAAAGACAAATGTTGTATCTCCTACAGCTGGATGAAGAATGAGATGAGAAGGGGTGCAGTTGGTAGAAATGGAAGAGCAAACCAGATAAGCGATACAAAATGCTGGAGTAACTCAGTGGGACCGGCAGCATCTCTGGAGAGAAGCAATGGGTGAGGTTCTTCAGACTGAAGACGAATCTCGACCCGAAACATCATCCATTCCTTCACTCCAGAGATGCTGCCTGTCTCGCCGAGTTACTCCTGCATTTTGTGTCTATCTTCAATTTAAACCAGTGTCCGCAGTTCCTTCCTACAGATTAATTTGGTCTGCAGCTTGCTACTTTTCATTCACCTCTTGCTTTGAATAGGGGCATTACATCTGCAGTTTTTCCAATTGCTAGCACCACTCAAGAAACGGAAACATTGTAGAAAATCACCATAAATATCATAAACTGGGTAAATATCATAAAATCACCATAAATATCATAAACTGGGTATTCAAATGACGCCACGTGCTCCAGACCGCTGTGCTGACGCATGAAGACACGTGATGGCGCGCGCGACAGTCACGACCGGCCTGTCCCGTAAATGACGGCCAAGTGGGACAGGCCATTTAGATTTAGCCCTTAGGGCTAAGGGGATCAAGGGATATGAGGAGAAGGCTGGACTGGGCTACTGATTTTGGATGATCAGCCATGATCATATTGAATGGCGGTGCTAGGTCGAAGGGCCGAATGGCCTACTCCTGTACATATTTTCTATAAGGCAGTTCACGGGAGCAGAATGAAACACATGATCCTCAAAGGAAATGTTGAAGACACATAGTACTGATACAAGGAACTGCAGATGCTGGAAACTTGAGCATCCTTTAATTCTGAAGCTGTGGCCTCTGGTCCTGGACTCTCCCACTAGTGGAAACATCCTCTCCACATCCACTCGATCTAAGCCTTTCACTATTCTGCATGTTTCAATGAGACTTCCCCCTCATCCTTCTAAACTCCAGCGAGTACAGGCCCAGTGCCGTCAAAAGCTCATCATATGTTAGCCCGCTAATTCCTGCGATCAATCTCGTAGACCTCCTCCGGACCCTCTCCAGAGCTGGCACGTCCTTCCTCAGACACGGTGCTCCAAATTGCTCACCCTGCTCCAAGCGCGGCCTGACCAGCGCTTTGTCGGGCCTCAGCATTACATTCTTGTTTTTCTATTCTCATCCTCTTGAAATAAATGCTGATAGTATCACGTTTGCCTTCCTTACTACCGGTTTGACTTGCAAATTAACTCTTTGGGAATCCTGCACCAGCACGCCCAAGTCTCTTAGCACCTTCGATTTGCGGATTCTCTCCCCATTTAAAAATCACACAGCTTTCGTGGGAGGGAATGGACAGACAACATTATGTTTCGAGCGACGTTTCAGGTCGAGACTCTTCTTCAGAGTCAGCGCAGAGGAGAAGGCATTACATTACATTGTATTCCTGTCTGCTCCTCCCAGCTAACAATGGCCTATTCTTGATCTGCATTTCATTTGATCTCTTATTCACTATTTTCCCTCTCCCCTGACTCTCAGTTTGAAGAAGGGTCCCTTACAGCGGGTTCAATCCCGACTACGGGTGCTAACTGGGTGGAGTTTGCACGTTCTCCCCGTGACCCCGTAGGTTTTTCTCCGAGATCTTCGGTTTCCTCCCACACTCCAAAGACGCGCAGGTCTGCAGGTTAATTGGCTTGGGGTTGCATACTTGGTAGGTGTAAATTGTCCCTAGTGTGTGTGTGTGTGGGCTTGTGTTAATGTGGGGGGACCGCTGGTCGGTGCGGACTCGGTGGGCCGAAGGGCTGTATCTCTGAACTAAAGAAAAAAGACGGCACCAGTAGTCAGGATCGAACCCGGGACCCAGGGTTCTGGCACAATTTCAGGCAGCAACTCTACCGTGCCACACTATCTACTCATGTTGCCACTTTCAGGAAGCTATGGACATGGAGCTCGAGATCCCTCTGTACATTAACGCTATTAAAGGTCTTCCCACTGCCCGCATACTTTCCCCTTTACATTTGCCCCCCAAAATATAACTTAATGATGTTGGGACTTACGGTGCGCTCTGCGATGCCAGAGATTTGCTCAATTCTATCTCTGTCAGACGCTTGCATTGTGAATCCAACTGCAGTACACACTATGTGTAGGAAGGAACTGCAGATGCTGGCTTAGACCTGAAGATAGACACAAAAAGCTGGAGTAACTCAGCGGGACAGGCAGCATCTCTGGAGAGAAGGAATGGGTGGCGTTTCCGGGTTGTGACCCTATTTCAGACTAGTCAGGGGAAAAGGAAACAAGAGATATAGACAATGATGCAGAGAGTTAAAGAATATTGAATGAAAGATATGCAAAAAAGTAACGATGATAAAGGAAACAGGTCATTGTTAGATGTTTGTTGGGTGAAAACCGAGAAGCTGGTGCAACTTGGGTGTGGGCGGGATGGACAGAGAGGGAATGCCGGGATTACATTTTTGCATATCTTCCATTCATGTCCTTTATCTCTCTACACCATCGTCTATATCTCTCATTTCCCTTCCTCTGACTGGCTAAAGAAGGGTCTCGACCCGAAACGTCACCCATTCCTCCTCTCCAGAGATGCTGCCTGTCCCGCTGAGTTACTCCAGCATTTTGTGTCTGCCTTCGTATTATACACCACCAGCGTTACCCTGGCGTATGAGACAGGCTTGATTAAGGGCTAGACACTTGATTAGGTTTTGGGAGCAGAAATGCCTGCAGGTATACTAGATATTAAGTGCATCTGTCCGATCCCAAACAGTTTGCTATTATGGAAACACTGGCAGTCCAAACGTCAATGCATTATTTTTGGTTGCAGTCCTGTGTCAGAGCTGCACTGGCGCAATGAGTCATGGATTGACAACGCCACATGGGATCAATGCTCCTGTTTAGGAGACAGTGAACATTTAGTGCAAAGACTGGGCCAGGCCAAATTCTTGGAATCCAACGGGAACCATTTGTGGTTTGTCAAAGCATAAACTTGTCCCTGTGTCGGAGTGCGAGAGACACAGTGGAGCATGTTGGAGATTATGCTACTGTTTGAGGGGGTCCACAGGAGGGCGAGCGACACAACCTGTGCCTCAGGTGAGCGGAGACAGGCACCCTCGACACAGCGGCTAGTACGAATAGAGGGGCTGAAGGGTTCCTTTACCTCAGCTTCTGGATAAGGAAGCTGCCTGCAATATTCCCCTAGTATCAATAACTGAAATGAAACTTGTTTTGTTTTAGTTAGGTTTAGTTTAGTTTAGTTTAACAGGCCCTTCAGCCAACTGAGCCCACACTGGTGAGCAAGCACTGCACACTAACACTATCCTGCACACATGTTACATGTATACCAAGCCGATTAACCTACAAACCTGCACACCTTTGGAGTGTGGGAGGAAACCGGAGATCCCGGTGAAAACCCACGCAGGTCACGGGGAGAACGTACAAACTCCGCACAGGCAGCACCCGTGGTCGGGATCGAACCTGAGCGCTGTAAGGCAGCAACTCTACCGCTGCGCCACCTTGCCACCCACACAGCAGTTAAACACACACAAACAAATCTTCAAAGGAGATGGGAAATGGATCCGTCTAGACTAGTTCAATTCCCTTCACGATGTCTGAGCACCATTTTAATAAGTTGGGGAATTCTGAACTTTCGACCTTAACCAAACTAAACCAGAATGCCGTTTTGTTTTGTTAAACTGATTTCCGACATGGTTAAACTATTAAAGTGTTAAGAATTTTTAAATCATTATCAAAGAAGGGGGATAAGGGTGGGCATACTTCAGTTAACGTTGGTACGAGAAGGGAGGGGAGGGCGAATGAGATGCGAGATAGGCTCAGTCTGCCTCGGCCTACGTGTCAGCGAGTTGTTCAACATTTAACTCCCCCTCCCATTCCCACACTGACCTCTCTCTCCTGGGCCTCCTCCACTGTCAGAGTGAGGCCCAGTGCAAAGTGGAGGAACAGCACCTCATAATGCATTTGGGCAGCTTACAACACTGCATGAATATTGACTTCCCTAACTTCAAGTAACCCTTGCTTTCCCTCTCTCTCAGTCCCTTCCCCATCCTAGGTCTCTGATTAGATCTACTGTCCTCCTGATTAAATATTACAGATTGTATGCCTCAGCTAACAATGAACCATTCCACAGTTCCTGATCAACATCCGCTTTGATCCGCCGTTATCACGCCTTACCCTTCCATATCTCTAGACTCCTTTTCCTCTGACTCTTTGTCTGAGGAAGGATCTCAAACCAAAACGTTACCCATTCCTTCTCTCCAGAGATGCTGCCTGAGTTACTGCCAGAGGTGGTGAGTTACTCCAGCATTTTGTGTCTATTTCTGGGAGAGAGTCAGACAGGTTCGGAGGTGAGCACGGAGGAGATGAAGCGGAGAGGGGCAGGGGGAGAATATTTGGGGATTTGTTGGAAAGAAAGAGTTGAGAGGGGGGAGGATTGAATGGGATGGGTTAAGAGGAGAATGGGAAAGGGAAACTGGCTCGAAGGGCTGAATGGCCCCCTACTGCACCTATTTTCTATGTTTCTATGTTTCTATGAAAGGAGGAGCTGAAGAAGGGGAATGAGAATGGAAGGATTCTCAAAGCGGGAAATGGGGAATGAACAGAATCGTGAGGAAGGGGGGAGACATTATGAGTGAGACAGACGCAAAAAGCTGGAGTAACTCAGCGGGTCAGGCAGCATCCCTGGAGAAAACGAATAGGTGACATTTCAGAAAGTGACCCTTCTTCAGATGTCTCGACCCGAAACGTCACCTATTCCTTCTCTCCAGAGATGTTGCCTGACCTGCTGCGTTACTCCAGCTTTTTGTGTCTACCTTCGGTTTAAACTACCCATCTGCAGTTCCTCCCTATACATTACAAGTTCAGGGTGGGATTCTCCGGATGAAAAAGGTGGAAGTGAGGAAGGGAAGGTAGGATGAAGGGGTTGACTGGATCTTTCAGGACTGTCTTCTATTGGATCCCTGCCGTTGGGATAATGAGGACAGGAAAGGTAAGACTGATAATGAGAGGACGTGGACTGACAGACAGAGTGAGGGGACGAGCGTGGGGTGAAGATCATAAGGGATAGGAGCAGAATTGGGCCATTCTTTGTGGTGGCACTGCGTCTGTGTCTGCGTCTGCGTCTGCGTCTGCGACTCGCCTGCAGTCTGTCTGTCTCTTACCCCTCTTTGCCTCATCGTTGATGTTAGATGTATGTAACAGTCTATTTTTAGCTGTGTATTATGTGGGGGGGAGGGGGGACATTTTTTAATCACTTTCTTCAACAGAGATGTGTCCAAGCCTTTCACTATTCTGTATGGTTCAATGTGTTCCCCCCTCTTTCTATTAAACTCCAGCGAGTATAGGCCCAGTGTCGACAAATGCTCATCATGGGTTAACCTACCTATCGCTGGGACCATTCTTGTAAACCTCCTCTGGACCCTCTCCAGAGCCAGCGCATCCTTCTCTGGGCATGGTGCACAAGAAGAGGACAGGGAAGGTAAGGCGAATGAGAGAGGGATGTCATAGACTGACAGGCAGAGTGAGGGGAGGTGGGTGCAGGGCTGAAGGGGACAGAAAAGTGGGGAAAGGAGTGCGTGGTGACTTTAGTCAGAGCCAGTTCAGAAGGAAGTGGACACGGTTAAGAAGCAGAACTAGAGTGTAAACATTTCTTTAAGATTCAGGAGTAGAATGAGAAACCATTTTATTCTGAAGCCATTTGTTTGCATGCCTTCAAGATGTCAGTCGGAATGCGGTGTTCTCCTCCAAGCGTCAGGGTGTCAGTAATGTGTGTGACTGGATGGAGGCTGTAAACCACGACTGCGAACACATTAGCCGTCCTGTTCCTCTGCGCTTGGGTCAAGATTCGCACACAGGCTGAGGCAGGCTGGTTGGCCGGGGATGTGGCTCGGAATCTCTGGAATGTAGGCCGGAGAGCAGCCCCGACCCGGGGAATCGCACCAGAAATACGGACACTTGGCTCGGGCGGAGCCGGCATCCTGAGCGATCCCACACTCTGGCAGCCCCCTGCTTCTTTACTGATTCTCCAAGTCCTACGTATATCTGCAATGGCGCAGCGGTAGAGTTGCTGCCTTACAGCGCCAGAGACCCGGCTTCAATCCTGACCACGTTGCTTGGTTATACGGAGTTTGTATGTTCTCCCCAGGAACCGGGTACTGATTGGGGATGATCAGCGGTGCTGGCTCGAAGGGCTGAATGGCCTCCTCCTGCACCTATTGTCTATTGTCAATAGTCTATCATATTGAATGGTGGTGCTGGCTCGAAGGGCCGAATGGCCTACTCCTGCACCTATTGTCTATGTTTCTATGAAGATAGCCAATGTGGATAAGCAAATGCGATCAGCCATGGGCACGGTTTGCGTCTACGAGGCACGATCAGCTTCGAGCTCCACGGACGGACAAGGGTTCCTGATCTCCTTGAGTGAGTAGAGAGTGAGGAGCATCCGGAGGGGACAACGTATCCCGAACTCCATCAATGGGCAGAGGGTTCCAAGCTGAACCTTCAGCTCCTGATTCCATGGTTCAACGATTTATTCTCACATGCAACTAGGTCCAGCGAAATGCTCTGTCTTGCACCCTACCTGGTAAAACCACACAGCAGACCTCACCCGCCCAGGCAGTGCACAAGCGACGCCACGTTTCTGGCACCGACAAACTTACAATAGTTCACCGAACGCACAAAGTTCGGGAGTTGGAAGCTCAGCACTTCGACTCCCCCTCCCATTCCGAATCCGACCTTTTGTCTACCTTCGATTTTCCAGCATCTGCAGTTCCTCCTTAACCCATAAACCTGCACGTCTTTTGGAGTGTGGAAGGAAACCGAAGATCTCGGAGAAAACCCACACAGGTCACGGGGAGAACGTACAAACTCCGTACAGACAGCGCCCGCAGTCGGGATCGAACCCGGGTCTCTGGCGCTGCTTCCAACTCCCGAACTTTGTGCGTTCGGTGAACTATTGTAAGTTTGTCGGTGCCAGTCACGGGGTTGCTGCATTCACTATAAGGCAGCAACTCTACTGCTGTGTCCCCGTGACTGACAAAACTTGATTTTCCTCGGTACACGGGACAATAAACTGAGTTGACCCGATGGAAACATGGGAAGCAGACACAGCCTCAGGGGCTTGCTTGCCTGCTCCACCATCTAATAACTACCTGCTTGCTCCGTAGCCATCCACCCACACTGGGTCCATGTTAGTTGACACCCTGACGACCAAAATGTATTGACCTGCCTCAAAGGATCCAATTGACCCCCTTCATTGACTCACTTTCTAGGAGTGGCCTCAGGTATTCACCACCTAGGTGTGAAGGAATGCTCGCTGACGTTCCATCTCAATGAAGCACTCCTTCATTTGGAACCTTGGAGTTTGCTGCTGAGAGCAAACGTAGGGAATCACATCGATGCTTAGTCCTTTGATTGCAGTGGGAGAAAGCAAACATATTTAGTGTATAATAATGATAATAGTTCCCATGTGAAGCCAGTACGAACTGCATTTGATACATACATCAGAGGGGCCCGATATTCCGAGTTTCTGGCTCCACATCCAACAAACCTGCTTTGATTAACTGCAGATAGACACAAAATGCTGGAGTAAGCGGGACAGACAGCATCTCCGGAGAGAAGGACTGGGTGACGTTACGGGTCGAGACCCATCTGATTAACTGTAGCTCTAGAAGGGGTGGGGGATGGGTGTGCGGGGTGCGGGGGGGGGGGGGGGGGGGGGGGGGTGGGGGATGTGGGGAGGGGGTGGGGAATGGGGGAGGGGTGGGTGGAGACATGGTAGTCTGAACAAGAGCTGGTGGTCATAGAGTTATGGAGTCATAGAGTCATAGAGTGCGGAAACAGGCCCTTCAGCCCAACTTGCCCACACCGACCCACATGTCCCATCTACACTAGTACCACCTGCCTTGTTTAGCCCTTATCCCTCTCAACCTGTCCTATCCATGTACCTGTCTAAATGTTTCTGAAAGGTAGCGATAGTCCCTGCCTCAACTACCTCCTCCGGCAGCTTGTTCCATACACCTACCGAGCTTTATGTGGAAAAAGTTACCCCTCAGGTTCAATAGTTCAATAGTCCTTTATTGTCACGTGTGCCCTAAGGTCCAGTGACATTTGATTGACCAAAAAAAAGTCATACCAAAAAAAAAGCAGCAAGATACAAAATTACATAAAGATTAAACGTAAACAGCCACCACAGCGGCGTGTGAATCCCCAGGGCACACAGCATAAGCGGAGAGCCACGGCCATCAGTCCAATGTCCGGGCCACACTCACCGTGACGTGACCAGAGTTTCACCGACCGCTTGTCTCTCTCTCTCTCTGCAGTCCCGATTAAATCTTACCCCCCTCACCTTAAGCCTATGTCCTCTGGTCATAGATTCTACAAGTGAGGTCCCACCTGCCCGCATTTGGCCCATATCCCTCCAAAACCTTCCTGTCCATGTACCTGTCCAAATCATCCATTCCCTACACACCAGAGAGCAATTTCCAGAAGCCAAATTAATCTACAAACCCCCATGTCTTTGGAATGTGGGAGGAAACCGGAGCACCCAGAGGAAAACCACCGAGTCACAGTGAGAACGTGCAAACTCCACACGGACAGCATCAGTGGTCAGGATTGACAGTTTTGGAATGGAATCTTGCAAGAGAAGTGAAGACTGATAATAAGTGCTTTGGCGATAAGTCGGAAAAACATAGGATAGAGCGGAGACACCAACAACAGGCAGCACGGTGGCGCAGCGCTAGAGACCCGGTTCGATCCTGACTGCGGGCGCTGTCTGTACGGAGTTTGCACGTTCTCCCCGTGACCGCGCGGGTCTTCTCCGAGATTTTCAGTTTCCTCCCACACTCCAAAGATGTACAGGTTTGTAGGTTAATTGGCTTGGTATAAATGTAAATTGTCCCTTGTATGTGTAGGGGAGTGATCATATGCGGGGGTCGCTGGTGGGTGCGGTCTCGGTGGGCTGAAGGGCCTGTTTCCGCGCTGTATCTCTAAACTAAACTAAACTAAACGAAACACGGCGAGGCGAGGACCAGTTTAAAGGGCAAAATTAGTTTTCATTTCCTCGCGAGATCTAACGGAAGGACTTTTCACCAATCAGCCAGAACCTCTCTCAAGTGCAAGCGGTTATGAAAGGGTGTTGAGGAACGGACTTGTGACACTATTCGCATTGTTACCATCATGTTCGCTGACCAGCTGTGCAAGTGTAAGGTGAACATATCTCAGGGACCGGATAAGATACATCAGAGGATCCTTGAGGAAATCGGAGGATCACTGAATACTAAAGAAGAGCCGGCGTCCAAGGGGAGGGCAGGCGTGCACCAGGATGGGGTTCAAAGATCACCCAGGAAATTCCAGCCCATGCTCTTTGGTATCCTGTATGGATAATATTGTGTGGTTCCTTTTAAGAGTAATCATCTGGATAAAAATATAAATCATAATTGTTGGTGGAGGTTTCTGGAGATGATGTCTTGTCAATCTAATATACCAATTTTTAATAACGTGACCAAAGTGATTGTGGGATAGTTCTAAACTCCAGCGGGTAGAGGCCCAGTGCCGTCAAACGCTCATCATGTCTTATATAACTGCAACATGACCTACCAACTTCTATACTCAATGTTCTGTGCTAGCATATGAATGGGTCCTTGTCTAAGCCTTGCTTAGTTTGAAGATACATAAAATGAGGATCAGTGGAAATAAAATGGATCTGCAGTTGGTTGTCCAATGAGGCCCAATGATTGGGGATTCGAGGATTGCCCGTTTTTCAGGTTGGCCAGAGGATCTCAGTCGGCAAATATTAAATGGCTGGCAACTCGGCATGAGAGGATTCAAACACACTGGGGAACTGGCCACACAAGTGATGGATGAAGTTCAAGGCAAATGCGAGAAGCTTCACAAAAGCGACAGGGAATATTGAGGAGAAGGCCCTCACAGAACAGTATGAAGAGCACGGAGAAGAGCCAAGTGCCAGGAGGCTCTGCTGGCAGCAAGCTGAAGCAAGGCATGTGTTGCCGATTATTCAGATGTCAATATGGACCCAAAGAAGTGAGGTGATCCTTGCAGATGAGAAGTGTGTTTGCATTTAGAGTAAAGATCTGGTCACCACATTGCAGCAAAGATACTGCAGCCATTGAAAGTACAGAAGAAAGCTATGCGAATAATTGTGAGAATGGAAGCTAGATTATAGAGGCTTTTGTCAACGTCCAAACTGGCAGGCTGCTCAAAGAGATAACAGCCCAGGGGATTCAATGAAGAGTAACAAATTGTCCAAGATTGGCTGAGGTGCAGGAAACTAATGGGCCTGTCCCACTTAGGTGACTACAGGTGACTAGGCTGTTGCCACATGGTCACCGGTGGCCGCCAGCGTGTCGCCTGTATGATCGTGAATAGTCTCCTCAGTCGCCCATACAGTCATAGCGTCTTTCTGGTCGCCGCTGGATTTTCAACACCGTGGGTTTGAGGCCAATGAGGGTAGCTTGACGTAGGTGCTGTCGTGGGTTGTCGCCGGGATGCCGTAGGTTGTCGCCAGGTGACGTAGGTTGTCGCCGGTGCTGACTTCTGTAGGGAGTTTGTACGTTCTCCCCGTGAGCGCGTGGGTTTTCTCCGATATCTTCGGTTTCCTCCCACACTCCAAAAACGAAGAGGTTTGTCGGTTAATTGTCTTGGTATAAATGTAAAGTTGTCCCTAGTGTGTGTAGGGTAGTGTTAATGTGCAGGGAGCGCTGGTTGGTGGGCCGAAGGGTCTGTTTCCACGCTGTACCTGTAAACTAAACTAAACACCTATCCATGTTCTCCAGAGATGCTGCTTGACCTGCTGAGTCATCACGCAACGCCACGCCGGGCGGTGACGTCATTGCGCAACGCCACTCGCTAGGCGTACGACGTCAAGACGCTGCGTACGACCGCAATGCGCCTGCGTGCCGACAGGCCGTTGGCGCGCAAAGATTTCTGCAAGAATTTCGGAGCCCCGCGCGATGTCGGGACCAGCCCCGCACAACTCCGCGCTTCTAAGTGGGACCGGCCCCGCGCGGCCATACGGTGCCCGTACACCTCAGGCGACCACGAGGTCGCGTAATTTGCGAGCCAAGGTCGCGTAAGTGGGACAGGCCCTTTACTCCAGCACTTTGTGTCCATGCATGTAATGACCAGCATCTGTAGTTGACTGCTGAAGGGAACCACTCTACCCGTACAATGATAATACCTTAGGTAGACAAAAATGCTGGGGAAACTCAGAGGGTGAGGCAGCATCTATGGAGCGAAGGAAATAGGCAATGTTTTGGGCCGAAACCCTTCTTCAGACTGAGGGTGGGAGATTCGGAATGGGAGGAGGAGTTGAAGTGCTGAGCCACCGGGAGATGAGGTTGGTTATTGTGAACCGAGCGGAGGTGTTGGGCGAAGCGATCGCCAAGCCCATGCTTGGTCTCACCGATATAGAGCAGCTGACATCTAGAGCAGCGGATGCTATAGATGAGGTTGGAGGAGGTACAGGTGAACCCCTGCCACACTAGGAATACCTTACCCTGTTAAAGTGGGCAATCGGCAATGGGTCATTTCAGGTTCCCAAAGCTCTGTCAGCAGCAGCGTTCCGCGTCTCATGTCTTCCCACTTATTGGGAGGGAACTTCCTGGGAAAAGCCATCCATTCCGCACAGAACAGTTGGCGACAAGCATCAAAAATGCAGGGCTTGTGTGGTTGGGGAACGTTTTGGAATCGTGCAGCTGGGGAGGGTTCAGGGTACAGGTGTGCAGGTGAAGTGGGGGTGAACAAGCTACAGGCAAAACTAAGTCAGTCGCCGAGGCTGTCGTGGGTATCATGGTAACTACAACTTTAAGAACTGAGTACCAGACTGATGCCATTTATGTCAGGTGGTTATTTTAATCACGATCATGTCATGTGATATATTCATTATCTTATCAATCTCGTGAATATGTGCGAGTATGTGCAGTGATTATTTTGTAAACTAAAGGAGACCCACACTGGTGGTGGCATATACTAAAAACCTGCGCTTGGTTTCTATTCTGGTTTGGCTCAGCCACCAAGCACGACACCCGGAGGCTGCAGCGAATCGTCCGATCAGCAGAGAAGGTTATTGGCTGCAACCTTCCCTCCATTGATGAACTGTACACTGCGAGGGCCAGGAAGCGAGCGGGCAAGATCATCTCTGACCCCTCTCACCCTGACCACAAACTCTTTGAATCACTTCCCTCTGGAAGGCGACTCCGGACTGTCAAAGCTGCCACATCCAGACATAAAAACAGATTTTATCCACGAGTAGTTGCTCTACTCAACAGCCAAAAATCTGTAGCCTCCCTTTGATCTGGTATTTTGTTGGTTCACATGCTTGATCAATGGTGTTTTATCATTAATGTTTTATTATTATTAATGTTTAGTGTTTTCTGAGTCATTCGTAACTGTCACTGTATGTCACTTGTGGGCGAGCACCAAGGCAAATTCCTTGTATGTGAATACTTGGCCAATAAACTTACTTACTTACTTATCTGCATGCTACTGCCGTAATATCCTGCAGAGGCAGAGCAGGCAAGGGCATGTAAAGATGCTTGGAAGGGTAAACTGCATCTATTTGAATGCAAGGAGTCTGGTAAGGCAGTGCGTGTAGGAAGGAACTGCAGATGCTGGTTTAAAACGAAGATAGACACAAAATGCTGGAGTAACTCAGCGGGGACAGGCAGCATCTCTGGAGAAAGGGAATGGCTGACGTTTTGGGTCGAGACCCTTCTTCAGACTGATGTCATGGGGGGAGGGAGATACATAGATAAGGAAGTGTAAGGTGTGAAAACAGGGCAATGGAGATCAAAGCAAATGTAGAATAGATCATTGTTAGCTGGGAGCAAAGATCCTACAGCGAGCAAGATAGTCCACTCGACGAAAAACACGTAGTGCGGTCATGGGCAGATTCATGGGTCATTTTCGGCCTCATTTCCGTAACCAGCTTCCATCTCCGCATCAAAGATCCCGTAGGATACTAGTGCGGAGACGGAAGCCGGTTACGGAAACATCCTCGTAAAAATAAAAGTTATTTGGGAAAAATCTTCTCCTCATTTTTAGAATTATAATTTATCAACACAAACTGTTCCCCTGCAAGGTTGATTACACTGCGAGTCGGGTCGGGTCGGGCAGGGTTACTGAAATGGATGAAAAAAAGGCCCACGTTCCGCTCCGTTGTGTACTACACGTCAGCCCGTTGCATTGAGAAGGAGTGGTCTATCTTGCTCCGCTATAGGATCGTTGGCTGGGAGAAGGTAATAAAAAAGCAAATAGAGATAAAATATAGTCGTAAACTGTCAGACTGGTCGGAGAACTGGGAAAAGGGAGGGATCGAAAGAGAGGGAAAGCAAGGGTACTCAAAGTTAGAGAAGTTACACCTCCATATCTATGTATCTCCCTCTCCCCTGTAAGGCAGAGTGTTGATTAGAGCATGGGTATATAGTGTTGCAAGTACAGAGACTTGGTTGAAAGACGAGCATGTCTGGCAACTCAATGTTCAATGGTATCGACGCTTCACGGATGACAGGGGAGAAAGTAAATAGAGGCGGGCACATAGCAATCTTGATTAAGGCAACCATCATTGCAATAGTGAAAGAGGATAGCCCAGAAGTCTCTTCGATTGAGGCCACAAGGGTGTAACTTGGAAGTAAATTAGAAACATTCATTTTGCTAGTTTTATATTACAGGTCTTTCTACAATCAGTTGGAATTGGGGAATTCAGCTTCCCCAGTGAAACTGGAATAGTTGTAATGTGTTTGTGTAAGGGCTTGGCATTTTTAGAGTAAGTCCAGTAGAGCTTGATCAGCCTGTATGTAGACGGTCCAAGTAGAATAGTGGCAGACCCCGGTCCTAGGGATGAAACCAGGCAAGTCTTGTCTTTTAGACTTTAGAGATTCAGCATGGAAACAGGCCCTTCGGCCCACCGAGTCCGTGCCGACCAGCGATCGCCCCATACACTAGCACTATCCTACACACTCGGGACAATTTACACAAGCCAATTAAGCTACAAGCCGGCATGCTTTTGAAGTGCGGGATGAAAAACCGGAGCTCCCGGAGAAAACCCACGTAGTCACAGGGAGAACGTACAAACTCCATGCAGACAGCACCCGTAGTCAGGATCGAACCCCTGTCTCGGGCACTGTAAGGCAGCGAACTCTGCCGCTGCGCCACCGCGCCAACATGTGGCATTAGAAGCATAAAAGAATTACCACAGACACTTCTACATCGAACAGCATGTGTCTATGTGGAGTTTGCACGTTCTCCATGGGTGTTCTGGTTTCTTCTCACATCCTAAAGATGTGCGGGTTTGTAGTTTATTTGGCATCTGTAAATTGCCCCTATTATGCAGGGAGATGATATAAAAGTGGGATACCATAGAACTAGTGTCAACGGTTCAATGATCAACGTGGAGAATGGCCCGAAGGACGTGTTTCCATGTAGTATCGTTTAATTCAATGACTTAACCCATTGAGACCTTCCAGATTTTGGATCTTTAGCTAGTTTGTCTCCGATGTGTAGGGAAAAACTACAGTAAAGCAGATGCAGGTTTACCCTGAAGATAGGCAACATGCTGGAGTAACACAGTGGATCAGGCAGCATCTGTGGAGAAAAGGAATATGTGATGTTTCTGGTCTGAAGAAGGGTCTCGACAATAGACAATAGACAATAGGTGCAGGAGTAGTCCATTCAGCCCTTCGAGCCAGCACCGCCATTCAATGGTTGATCATCCCCAATCAGTATCCCGTTCCTGCCTTCTCCCCATATCCCCTGACTCCGCTATTATTAAGAGCCCTGTCTAGCTCTCTCTTGAAAGCATCCAAAGAACCCGCCTCCACTGCCCTCTGAGGCAGAGAATTCCACAGACTCACCACTCTCTGTGAGAAAAAGTGTTTCCTCGTCTCCATTCTAAATGGCTTACTCCTTATTCTTAAACTGTGGCCCCTGGTTCTGGACTCCCGCAACATCGGAACATGTTTCCTGCCTCTAGCGTGTCCAAACCCTTAACAAGCTTATATGTTTCAATGAGATATCCTCTCATTCTTCTAAACTCCAGAGTGTACAAGCCCAGCTGCCCCATTCTCTCAGCATATGACAGTCCCGCCATCCCGGGAATTAACCTTGTAAACCTACGCTGCACTCCCTCAATCGCAAGAGTGTCCTTCCTCAAATTAGGGGACCAAAACTGTACACAATACTCCCGGTGTGGTCTCACTAGGGCTCTGTACAACTGCAGAAGGACCTCTTTGCTCCTATATTCGATTCTTCTTGTTATAAAGGCCCGAAAAAGTCACCTATTTATTTTCTCCAGAGATGCTGCCTGACCCGTTGAGCTACTCCAGCATTTTGTGCCTATCTTCAGTTAGTCTACTATGTTCTAGAGAACTCTTATTAATAACCACTACCCTTCCCCCACTCCCAAATCGCTCCATCTGACTTTATAACGTTCTTCGTTGGATTCTTTGGCCAGAATCCCTTCTTTGATTTCCGCCCAATTTCCTAATTGCCTTTTTTGGATCAGGTACTATGTGGAAGGGCACATTGGTGCGATTGGTAACAGCCCCTTGTGCACAGGGAGTCTCTCGAAAATTATCTTCCTGACATTAAGTATGAGAACCATGTCAAACGGTGATAATGTTCTCTCTTCCATCCTCCTGGCCCTGCTCCAGTGGCGGATGAGGCGCTAGTACATGCCAACAGATTTCTGACAGATGCTGTGATCTTGTTCTGTACAAAGGCCAGCAGATGGTTTCACATAAAACGATGCAGTGATGCTGGCACCGCTTCTCTCCGATTACGTCACTAAATTCAGACCATATGAGGGTGGCTACGAAAAGTCCCAGTTGACAGATTGAATAACAGCAAAGGGCTGTTACCAATTTAAAGAGATCTCAGTTAGCTCTGCAAAAAGAAAAAAACACAGTGATACCGACCGATTTAGCAAACTAAAGTCATAGGTTGCTTCAGACGAGGAGATTGCACAGTCACAAATAATATCCACAGTGTCTCAAGGAAAAGATCCCAGAAAATCACGTCAAAGGCAAGATTATATGGTTCTTCTTTGGAGCTGGGGGAAGTCATAAAAGCTAGCCAGGGAATTTTATTTCCGACCTGATCGCACTTTTAAAAAGTGCTGGAGTAACTCTGTGGGTCAGACATGGATAGGTGATGTTTTGGGACAGGCTGAAGTGGGGTCCCGACTCGAAACGTTGCCAATCCCTGCTCTCCAGAGATGCTGCCTGAACGTTGCCTGTCCCTGCTTTCCAGAGATGCTGCCTGACCCGCTGAGTTACTCCTGCACTTTGTGTCTTTTTTTTGTAAACCAGCACCTGCAGTTCCTTGTATCTTTCTCTGATCCACTTGCTCCAAGTCTACATATCTCCAAGACCTGTACGCTCCTCTTGTGATGGTATTTTGAGCATCACTGAATTTAATTGCCCATCCAATGGCTGTTATGTCTTTAAGGTTTAAAATCTGGTGATCATTACCTACCCAACTTCTTAAACATGTGGAAACAAGCCCATTGACCCAACTTGCCCACATCGCCCAACATGTCCCATCTACACTAGTCCTATCCATTCACCTATTTAAATGTTTCTTAAAAGTTGTGATAGTACCAGCCTCAACTACCTCCTCCGACAATTCATTGCTTACACCCACCACCCTTTGTGCAAAAAAGTTACCCCTCAGGTTCCTGTTAAATCTTTCCTGTTAAATCACAGAGAGTGGTGAGTCTCTGGAACTCTCTGCCACAGAGGGTAGTTGAGGCCAGTTCATTGGCTATATTTAAGAGGGAGTTAGATGTGGTCCTTGAGGCTAAAGGGATCAGAGGATATGGAGAGAAGGCAGGTACGGTATACTGAGTTGGATGATCAGCCATCATCATATTGAATGGCGGTGCAGGCTCGAAGGGCCGAATGGCCTACTCCTGTACCTAATTTCTATGTTTCTATGTTTCTATCCCCTCTCACCTTAAACCCATGAACTCTGGTTCTCGATTCCCCCACACTGAGCAAGCGACTCTGTGCGTTTACCCGATCTATTCCTCTCATGATTTTGTACACTGCTATAAGATCAAGCTCTGAGTTGTATTTCTCACCAAGTTCACGATGTGGCTTGGTGTTAGAGATATACATTATAGTCCTCCCTGTCCTCATTGGCAAGAGGGTGCTGCAATGTTTGTGCCTAACATCACACCAAGTTAAACTGATCTCATCTGCCTGTACATGATCCCTATCCCTCTATTCCCCGCACTTTCACATGGATGAAAATGCCTCTTAAACACCACGATGATGTCTACCTCCAGCACCACCCAGGACAATACATTCCAGGCTCCCACCGCTCTCTGTAAACAAAACCTGTCCTGCACATATCCATTGAACTTTTTCCCTCTCACCTTATGGTACGACTGCAGGAAAAATGTTCCCCATGTTCGGGGAGTCCAGAACCAGGGGTCACGGTTTAAGAATCGTATACAAACTTAAAGCTCGCGGTATTGGGGGTTCAGTATTGATGTGGATAGAGAACTGGCTGGCAGACAGGAAGCAAAGGGTAGGAGTAAACGGGTCCTTTTCAGAATGGCAGGCAGTGACTAGTGGGGTACCGCAGGGCTCAGTGCTGGGACCCCAGCTATTTACAATATATATTAATGATTTGGACGAGGGAATTGAATGCAACATCTCCAAGTTTGCGGATGACACTAAGCTAGGGGGTAGTGTTAGGTGTGAGGAGGATGCTAGGAGGCTGCAAGGTGACTTGGATAGGCTGGGTGAGTGGGCAAATGCATGGCAGATGCAGTATAATGTGGATAAATGTGAGGTTACCCACTTTGGTGGCAAAAACAGGAGGGTAGACTATTATCTTAATGGTGGCAAATTAGGAAAAGGGGAGATGCAACGAGACCTGGGTGTTATGGTACACCAATCATTGAAAGTAGGCATGCAGGTGCAGCAGGCAGTGAAGAAAGCAAATGGTATGTTAGCATTCATAGCGAAAGGATTTGAGTATAGGAGCAGGGAGGTTCTACTGCAGTTGTATAGGGTTTTGGTGAGACCACACCTGGAGTATTGCGTACAGTTTTGGTCTCCAAATCTGAGAAAATACATTCTTGCCATAGAGGGGGTACAGAGAAGGTTCACCAGACTGATTCCTGGGATGTCGGGACTTTCATATGAGGAAAAACTGGATAGACTTGGCTTGTACTCGCTAGAATTTAGAAGATTGAGGGGGGATGTTATAGAAACTTACAAAATTCTTAAGGGGTTGGACAGGCTAGATGCAGGAAGATTGTTCCCGATGTTGGGGAGGTCCAGAACAAGGAGTCACAGTTTAAGGATAAGGGGGAATTCCTTTAGGACCGAGATGAGGAAAACATTTTTCACACAGAGAGTGGTGAGTCTCTGGAATTATCTGCCACAGAAGGTAGTTGAGGCCCGTTCATTGGCTGTATTTAAGAGGGAGTTAGATGTGGCCCTTGTGGCTAAAGGGATCAGGGGGTATGGAGAGAAGGCAGGTACAGGATATTGAGTTGGATGATCAGCCATGATAATATTGAATGGCGGTGCAGGCTCGAAGGGCCGAATGGCCTGCTCCTGCACCTATTTTTTATGTTTCTGTTTCTAAGAATAAGGAGTAGGGCATTTAGCACCGAGATGAGACAATAGACAATAGACAATAGGTGCAGGAGTAGGCCATTTGGCCCTTCGAGCCAGCACCGCCATTTGATGTTATCATGGCTGATCATCCCCAATCAGTACCCCGTTCCTGCCTTCTCCCCATATCCCCTGACTCCACTATCTTTAAGAGCTCTACCTAGCTCATGAGAAAAACCTTTTCACCCAGAGTGTTGTGAATCTGTGGAATTCTCTGCCACAGAAGGCAGTGGAGGCTAATTTACTGCATGTTTTCAAGAGATAATTAGATTTAGCTCGTAGGGCTAAGGGAATCAAGGAAAATGGGGAATAAAACGATGTACTGATTTTGGATGATCAGCCATGGTGGTGGCTGGAAGGGCCGACTGGCCCACTCCTGCACCGATTTTCTATGTTTCTATGTAAGTTACGATCCCTGTGCTGAGGGATTGCCAGAAATGTGCCAGGAATGTGCCAGAAATGTGCCCGGCCACATTTAATGCATTAGATGGAACTGCTCGAGTCTTGTACAATGCTGGAGCACAAATCGGCACAGCCAAGATTTCCAATGTTCAAAACAGCTGTTGAGAAGAGAATACATTCCCTACAGCTGCTGTGGGTGGAATGTAAATGTCGAGTAAACAGCATCTCAATTCCATTCTTCGCCTCATGCTTTTAGGCAGGAGGTGATTGAAAACACCTTGAGTTCAATCACAAGGGCTCAAAATGGTGCCAGCACTCAAAGGCCTGAACTATTGGGGGAGGTTGGGTAGGCTGGGGCTTTATTCCTTGAAGGGCAGGAGGCTGAGGGGTGAACTTATTGAGGTGTATAAAAACATGAGGGGTTCAGTTTAGAGATGCAGCAGGGAAACAGGCCCTTCGGCCCACCGAGACCGGAACGCCCAGCGATCCCAGCACGCTTACATTATCATACACACAGGCTAGGGACAATTTACAATTATACCAAGCCAATTAAGCTACAAACCTGCACGGCTTTGCAGTGTGGGAGGAAACCAGAGCTAACCCACGCAGGACATGGGGAGAACGTACAAACTCCGTACAGACAGCACGTGTAGTCAGGATCAAAGCCGGGTTTCTGGCGCTGTAAGGCAGCATCTCTACCGCTGCGCCACCGTGTTGCATGTGCCAAATCGATAGGGCGAATGCACAATCTTTTTTACACAGCGTAGGTGAATCAAGAACTAGAGTACATACTGTAAGCCTAAGGAGAGAGGGGAAAGATTTAATAGATCCCGAAAGGCAACCTTTTTCACTCAGAGGGCAGTGGGTATAAGGAATGTGCTGCCTGAGTAGGTAATTGAGGCAGGTACGATAACACCATTACAAAGCCTTTTGGACATGGACATAGATATGACGGTAGAGGGGGATATGGGTCAAATGCAGACAAATGAGGCTTGCTTAGAACAGGTATCTTGGTCAGGCTGGATGAGTTGGGCCAAAGGGCCCATTTCTGTGCCGTGTGACTCTAAATCATTTGTCAGAAGCAACTCAAGGCAGCCAGGAAGAGAAACAGAAAGAGCAAGAGCAAGACCGAAGATAGACAAAGAATGCTGGAGTATATCAGCGGGTCAGGCAGCATCTACAGATAGAAGGAATGGGTGACGTTTCGGGTCGACACCCTCAGTATGAAGAATGGTCTTGACCCGAAACGTCACCCATTCCTTCTATCCAGATATGTTGCTGCCGAGTTACTCCAGCGTTTTGTGTCTGCCTTCAACAGAAAACTGATGAATCTTACCCTCTGAAAATCTTACCCTCACTCTTTTGTTGCTGCTAAAATTCACCTTTGCTCTTCGAGGGCCTGTCCCACTGTACGAGGTAATTCAAGAGCTCTCCCGAGTTCTCCCCTGATTCGAGCTCGTGTGATGTACGTAGCGGCTCGTACGAGTAAAAAGTCACCATTTTTTTCCTCACGGGTATTTTTTCACTCGTGGACATTTTTCACAGCGTTGAAAAGACGTCACGAGTTTACCGGATTTCCCGAGTACCTACCGTTACTCGTACCAGCCGTTACGTGAATCCACGAGCTCCTACGAACCTGCTACGTACATTACACGAGCTAGAATCAGGGGAGAACTCGGGAGAACTCTTGAATTACCTCGCACAGTGGGACAGGCCCTTTAGTGTGAAGAAATATCATCCTCGGAAAATGTTTAAGCCCCTGTTTTTATTCCTGTGGGCTTGGTGTAAATTAGCCCGAGGGAAAGGTTTACCGATGATGGAAGAATCCAATGTCACAAGGTCACATATCAAGGTTCCAGCCTGTGTGAAATGTAGAGCTTCCATTTGTCCAGTGACCCCCGGCAATAGCTCCCTCTAGCACGAGAGGAGATAGGCGTAAGGTGCAGGGAGTAGGTTTACAGGGATCTGAGGGGCAAGAGTGTCACACAAAAATAAGTGATCCCCCTCTGTACCTCATGACACCATTCACCATTACACCATCTGTGGAGCGGCCAGCTGCGGGCAGCGGCGCTGACTTTAACATCGGGAGCCTGGGATCTCTTGCCGAGATCGCCAGTGGTGGAGCTCCATCCGGTGCGGCCTTGTTGGCTGGTGAAGCCGCGGACTCCGGTGGGGGGGGGGAGGCGGCCGTTCCTGGCACTCCAGGCTGAGAGGATTCTCCAGACGCCGGAGTGCCATCGCCCGGCGAGAACGGCCTGGAACACCGGGCCTCCGTGGCGGCGACTGCAGAGGCCTCAATGGGCCTGACTATGGGTGGACATGGGGATGGGACTGGACTTTGTGCCTTCCCCCACAGTGGGAACCATTGTGGGGGGATGTTTTTATATTTATTGTTACATTTTAATGTTATGTCTTATCTTTATCTGTGTGCTGCATGGCAACTCAAACTTCACTCCACCGATTGGTGTGTGTGACAATAAACGTCCTTTGCCCTTTGTCCATTACCTCAACACCACCTCTAACTCCTCAAACTCCTTCCCAAGGCCTGAATCTTCAAGTTTCCTTTTAGTTGTTGTTTTTCACCATTTAACCCCTCTCTCCCTCTGTGTATCGTGCTCTTAGATGGTTTATTCGTGTAATAAAATGCAACCAAATGCCTTTAAGTAAATGTCATCACGCCTATGTTGCTGACGGCACTTGCCTGCATTCGTTCCACATCATTTTCCGCCTGATCGAGATGCCTCTTCAGTGCTATTCATAACCCTGCTTCCAGCGTGGGGCCACCCCTGGCAGTTCATTTCAGATTTTTCCAACGACATGTAGTGTGAGAAACCTACCCCTCTGATCTGCTGTAAACCTCTCCTCTTGCACCTTGAGTCTATCTGCTCCCTCGTGTCAGATACCCCAACCCTCTGGAACAGGAGCTGAAGAGCAAGTTTCTCACACAGCAAGTAGTGACTCCATCTGCTCCCCGTCACACCATCCTCCACCTCCAACTCCTCAGATCCCAGTGCGGACGCGGAGTTGCGGATGTAGAGTTGCTGCCTCTCAGCGCCAGAGTCCCGGGTTCAATCCTGACTACGGGTGCTGTCCGTACGGAGTTTGTGCCTTCTCCCCGTGATCGGTGTGGGGTTTTTTTCCAGGTGTTCCCGTTTCCTCCCACACTCCAAAGAAGTACACCAAATTCCGTGGGCGAATTGGCTTGGTATAAATGTAAATCGTCCCTCGGGTGTGTAGGATAGCGTTAGTGTGCGGGGATCGCTGGTCAGCACGGACTCGGTGGGCCGAAGGGCCTGTTTCCACATTGTATCTCTAAAGTAAACATTAGCGACCCACCCGATGCATGCCTTTCATAATCGTACACACCTTCATCCAATCACCGCTCAACCTCCCTCGCTGTGGTGACCATAGACCCACTTGCCCTGGATGGGGGCTGAGCAACGGAAGCAACATTTAGGGGGCAATGTGGGAGGGGTAATGGTTGGTGGAGGGGGAGGGGGGGTGGGTAGGGGAAGCAGTGAGCAAAGTTCCAGTGGCACCCCTCAACAATGGCAGATTGAAATCCTGAATCTCCACATGTTGAAATGTTTAAAGAACTTTTGTCAGCGCTTGATAAATGATTTTGTCATTATGAGGCTATTTAAATAGCTCTCCATTTAAATGTTTAAATAAAGCAGCTTCATTTAGTGGAAACCCATGGTTTATAATCAGGTCCATTTGGCAAAGGCAGGATGCTTATGATTAATAACACGAGCTGTTCATCTGCAGTTAAGATCAACAATAAATCAGCGGAGAGAAGGAGCCAAGCTCGGAGGAACACTGAGGTCCCACCCAGGACCCAGAGACGTGAAGCCAGGGACCGCACTGGAACCAGCCAGGGACCGCACTGGAACCAGCCAGGGACCGCACTGGAACCAGTGTCAAACAGTGGTGTCCAGTGATTGCTCCCTCGGTCTCTGTGACTTTCCCCACTTCCGGGGCTGCTCCGTCACCTTTTCCCGATTTCCAGTCTTTCACTTCACTTTCTCCATTACTCCCTGTCTCTCTCTCTCTCTCTCTTCCAAAAAGGAAGATATAGTGGCATGTGGGAGGGATAAGTGAAAGTGAAGGGCTCAAGATAAGGAAAAACGTTTTCACCCGGAGAGTTTTCAATCTGTGGGATTCTCTGCCACAGAAGGCAGTGGAGGCCAATTCACTGGATGTTTTCAAGAGAGAGTTGGATTTAGCTCTTCGGGCTAAAGGAATCAAGGGATATGGGGAGAAAGCAGGAACGGGGTACTGAATTTACTTGGTGAGGCAGCAGCTATGGAGTGAAGGAAATAGGCAACATTTCGTCCCATAACGTTGCCTATTTCCCTCGCTCCATAGATGCTGCCTCACCCGCTGAGTTTCTCCAGCATTTTTGTACTACCTTCGATTTTCCAGCATCTGCAGTTTCTTCTTAAACATACTGAATTTAGATGATCAGCAATGATCACATTGAATGGCGGAGCTGGCTCGAAGGGCCGAATGGCCTCCTCCTGCACCTATTGTCTATGTTTCTATGAAGATAGCCAATGTGGATAAGCAAATGCGATCAGCCATGGGCACGGTTTGCGTCTACGAGGCACGATCAGCTTCGCGCTCCACGGACGGACAAGGGTTCCTGATCTCCTTGAGTGAGTAGAGAGTGAGGAGCATCCGGAGGGGACAACGTATCCCGAACTCCATCAATGGGCAGAGGGTTCCAAGCTGAACCTTCAGCTCCTGATTCCATGGTTCAACGATTTATTCTCACATGCAACTAGGTCCAGCGAAATGCTCTGTCTTGCACCCTACCTGGTAAAACCACACAGCAGACCTCACCCACCCAGGCAGTGCACAAGCGTTGTCACGTTTCTGGCACCGACAAACTTACAATAGTTCACCGAACACACAAAGTTCGGGAGTTGAAAGCTCAGCACTTCGACTCCCCCTCCCATTCCGAATCCGACCTTTCTGTCCTGGGCCTCCTCCATGGCCAGAATGAGCACCACGGGAAATCGGAGGAGCAGCGCCTCATATTCCCCTTGGGCAGTCTGCACCCTAGCTGCATGAACATTGACTTCCCCAATTTCTGGTAGCCCTTGCTGTCCCCTCCCCTTCTCAGCTCTCCCGCAGCCCTCGGGCTCCTCCTCTTCCTTTCTCCTTTCTTATCCCCCCCCCCTCCCCACCCTACATCAGTCTGAAGAAGGGTTTTGGGCCGAAACGTTGCCCATTTCCTTCGCTCCATAGATGCTGCTGCACCCGCTGAGTTTCTCCAGCACTTTTGTCTACCTTCGATTTTCCAGCATCTGCAGTTCCTTCTTAAACACAAAGTTTACTGAACAGATGCTGATCTTCACAATTGGACAATGTTCCTGAGCCACACTGGGAAAACTACACTAGGGGATTCCCAGGATGGGTGAATCCTGAACCCAACCATCCGACTCCTGACCTCCCCTGTAGACCATAGGTTGGCATTACAGGTACCACTGGACAATAACCACCCGATTATCTTCGTGCACAGTTTGAAATCTCCCAGAGATCTTCTCCAACTCCGGGGAGCACCGAAAATACTTCACAACGTAGTTTTAGTTTTAAGGGTACAACACGGAAACAGGCCCTTCAGCCCATCGGGTCCGCACCATCCATCGATCACCCCTTCATACTCGTTTAGTTTAGTTTAGAGAAACTTAGTTTCGAGACGCTGCGTGGAAACAGGCCCTTCTGCCCATCAAGTCAATGCCGACCATTCATCGCCCGTACACGAGTTCTATCCTACACACTCAGGGCAAGTTACAGAAGCCAATCAACCAACAATCCCACATGCCTTTGGGATGTGGGAGGAAACCGGAGCAACCCAGAGGAAAACGCACGCGGCCACAGGACTAGTGTGCAAACTCTGAACAGGCGGCATCCGAGGTCTGGATTGAAACCGGTCTCTGGCGCTGAGACGGTGAGGATAACGGAAAGTAGAAAACGATTCCCCTGTCTCACTGTCTCGTTCCTAATCGAGCAGCTTGGCCTCTTGCCATCGGAATCAAAGCAATCTGGAAACATTTCTTGCACCTTCATTATTAATCAGTTCAGTTTCAGTTTCATTTATTGTCACGTGAGACAACAGGTACAGTGAAAAGGTTTATTTATTTATTTTTTTAATAACTTTTTTTTTGTGTGCCAACCAGCCAGGAGAAAGACAACATATGATTACAATCGAGCCATTCCCAATGTACAACTAACTGCACGATAAGGGAATAGCGTCTGGCGAAAGGCAAGGCCAGTAAAGCCCGATCAAAGATAGCTGGATAGTAGACAATAGACAACAGACAATAGGTGCAGGAGGAGGCCATTCGGCCCTTCGAGCCAGCACCGCCATTCAATGTGATCACGGCTGATCATCCACAATCAGTACCCCGTTCCTGCCTTCTCCCCACATACCCTGACTCCGCTATTTTTAAGAGCCCTATCGAGCTCTCTCTTGAAAGCATCCAGAGAACCTGCCTCCACCGCCCTCTGAGGCAGAGAATTCCACAGACTCACCCCTCTCTGTGAGAAAAAGTGTTTCCTCGTCTCCGTTCTAAATAAAGTGTTTCCTCGTCTCCGTTCTAAATGACTCACTCCTTATTGTTAACCTTATTCTTATATTACTTCAGGACTGCTCGCTGCTTGCGGTCGGATAACTCGCATTGCAAGGAGTTTCACAGCTTTATTTTGAAGATGCCACTTGGCATCCCTTTTTCTCTCGGTTCGTTTCATAAGCAAGAACAATGTATGGCGGGCCAGCCAGCCAGCCAGCAGCTGCTGGGTTGCTGTTTATCGTGTACAGTTTCATTGGGCCATCCATCGCCACTCATGTACAGCCCAAGTCTAGGATTTGTAACCAACTTGGGAAACATAACTTTATTTGATCTCCATCTTATAAAGAGAATGGGTTGTGAGCCATCCGCGGGTTTCTGGCCTGGCGCAGCCCCCCCTAGACCATTTCCAGACTAGGTTCAGAGCATGACAGTGAATTTGGGCCTGGAAATAAAATCCTTCAGTCACATCTGGATTTAGAGGCCTTCACTCACATCTGGATTTAGAATCTCTGCCGATGTTGGATGGAAGGGTTGCTCACATCTGGATTAAGGGGCGGGAGGGCCTCTGGTCCCGGCTGGAGCTAGGTAGGGGCTGAGATGCTTCTTACTGTTCATCATTGCACTCATAAACGGAGATAACAAGCATGCCCAACTCTGGTCACATCTGGATTCACAACTGGATGGGACTCCCGCAGCAGCAGCAGCAGCTGCATTAACAGGCAGTGGGAACCCTGGTAGCTTGTTTGCAGCATGTCCTACTTGTTTCGTTATGGTTCCGACACTCCCTGCGCTCAGCTGCCTCTCCCGACATCCAGCTCAGGCAAGGACTCCCAGCCGCCTCGTTCCCCTGTACTCCGCGCCTCTCCCCACTTCCGTGGCTGCTCCTTGTCATCTTTCCCCTCTTTCCTTTCACTTTCTCCAGTGTTCTGCCTCTCTTCCAAGCACGCAGGAAAGAGTGGAGAACGCCCGAGAGATGTGAAAGTGAAGATGGAGAAGGGATGATCATATAGGGAGAGAACGGGAGGAGATGAGAGATTGATACACAATCATTTAACTCCCTCTTCACTCTCCCCCACTCCATCAATCCCATCGCTTCCTCTCTCCCTCTCCCCAAACCTCTTGCTCTCCGTCCTTTCACTCTCACTTTCTATCGCTCTCACTTTCCTCAATCCCCTCTCCTTTCCCCTTCCCCTTGCTCACTATCCCTCTGCGCTCCTTGCATTCCCCCCCCCCCCCCCCTTACTTTCTCCTCTCTCCGTGCCTCTGTCCCTCTTTCCCTCCCAAACACCCGCCCTGCTTCACTGTGTCCCACGGTGCCTGTTCGTCCTTTTTAAAATCCGTGTACATCCCTTGATCCTCGACGCAGTCAGAAGCCCGGAGTTCAGTGCTAATCCCTGGGGCGTCGCGCCCCCATTCTGGAGGAGGAGGCTCCAGCAGAGGTCAGTCACGTTGCCTCTCAGCTGAGCCAAGACCAATATCCTCATGGCTGGCTTTGCTAATGCTACAGAACTCTGCAATGGGAGGGCCACTTCAGCAATGGGAGCTCTTAAATCCGCTTCGCACGAAGATAGGGAACCCGAGCGCAGATTCAAGAGGGAGAAAAGCACCACTGGAAATGAAAGGCAGAAAAATAAATAAGGAGAGAGTCTGAAGGGCAGTGAAAACAAATGGCAGAGTGCAGACAAAACAAGAGACTGGGTGGCCTTTAAGGACATTAAGACATTGAACAGAGAAACGTACAGCACAGGGAACAGGCCCTTCAGCCCACGTATAGATACATAGAAACATGGAAAGTAGATGCAGGAGTGGGCCATTCGACCCATCGAGCCAGTGCCACTATTCAATATAATCATGACTGATCATCCAAAATCAGTACCCCGCTCCTGCATTCTCCCCATATCCCTTGATCCCGTTAACCCAAAGAGCTTCTTCTTCTGGCGTGTGGCGTGCACAGCCTAAAGTTGTCGGACAACTTGCTCTATTTGATCTTCTGTTTGTGCACGTCGAGTTGATTGCATTAGTTGAAACAGGGCGGGCCCCGTGAAGGTTGCAACCCTAAGAGCTAAATCTAACTCTCTCTTGAAAACATCCATTGAGAGCTAAATCTAGCTCTCTCTTGAAATACATCCAGTGAATTGGCCTCCACTGCCTTCTGTGGCAGAGAAGACCACAGATTCACAACTCTCTGGGTGAAAATGTTTTTGCTCATCTCAGTCCTAAATAGCCTTATTCCTAAACTGTGACCCCAGGTTCTGGACTCCACCAACATGGGGAATAGTTGTCCTGCTGAACATGAATGTACGATAAACTATGTTATGTTAATGCAGCTGCTGCTGGTGTCCCATCCACAACCCTTCATTCCGTGCATATCTACGTATATCAAACAATATGAAAATTAAGTAAGTAAGTAAGTTTATTGGCCAATTTAAAAAAGTGTATAGAAACATAAAGTCTTAAATGTTAATATTAATATTAATAATATTATGAATGTATCTAATAAGTATTTCTTATTAATATGTTTCTACAACTAATAAAAATATTTATCAAAAAAAAAAAAAAGAATTCACATACAAGGAATTTGCCTTGGTGCTCTGCCCACAAGTAACAACATGACATACCATACAGTCAAGAAGGCACATTAAATCAGGGCATTGATAAAAGTATGAAATTAAAGCTTTTTAGTTTAGTTTAGAGATACATCGCGGAAAAGGCCCTTCAGCCCAACGGGTCCGCGCCGACCGGTGATCTCCGTACATTAACACAATCCTACACACACTGGTGAATTTATAATTTTACCGACAACTAACCTTGTACGCCTTTGGAGTGTGGGAGGAAACCGGAACACCCGGGGGAAACCCACGCAGGTCACGGGGAGAACGTACAAACTCCGTACAGACACAACGCCCTTAGTCAGGATCGAACCCGGGTCTCTGGCGCTGTAAGGCGGCAACTCTACCGCTGCGTTGCCGTGCCGACCATGAAACATGACTCAACTGGCAGCAATTTTACTGTCTCCACAGTATTTACACGAGTTAGGGAGAGGAGTGAGAAGGAAGGCAGGGAGCAATATTAGCTAAATAATCACGGCTGCAAAGGAATATTATGGTTGAAGGATCAACCGTGATCCCATATGTGGTGGATTAAAGAGTAAATAAAGAGGCAAGCGCATTGCTGTGTTATTGGAGGGAGATAGAACGAACCTGGAGGGAACTTTCTGACGTGCAAAATACTGGGGCAGTAGAGTGGAGGATTTTAATTACACAAGTATTAACTGAAATAACATTAGTGTACTTTTGAGAGAATATAGTTACTAAATAGCAGTCTGAAGCGCTTTTTTTCAGCCAGTGTGTAGCAAGGCCAACAGACTGGAATGAAATTCAGATCTAGACTTGATGGAAGGGGGATTAGTGAGAAAGCGTTTTTGCAGTAGTGATCATAATCTTGATTAAATAGGATTAAGCTTGGGGCAGGGCCAACTTTTACTGGACCTAAATGTGATTCAGCAAACATGGAATGGCAACAGCTACTTGAGATAAGTAATAGGAGGCATTTAGGAATCGGTTCAAAAGGCATCAGGAGAAACATGTTTAGTTAGGTTAACGAGTAGATAATGTAGAGGGATTCTGAAGAGGTTTTTTTTTTACCCAGAAGGTGGATGGTATCTGCAGGACACTGCCCAAGGGGAAGACGGCTTGCACCAACCCTGAGGAAGTATCTAGAAAGGCACTTAAATCAAAGGACAGTAGGCTGCAAATCAAATGCTGGAAAATTGAATTAGTATAGATGTGCACTCAACAGTAAGCTTGGCCACAGCGGGCCAAAGGGCCCTTATTGTGTTGTACCTGCTGCTCTATGGCCACAGGTAGGTATTTGTTAGAGAAGCGACAAATGCATTTGGTGCAACAAGACAAGGGAATTCTGGAGGATACTGAATGGTGTGGAGTGATGGAGTCTCTATCCAGCCATCCCAATCGGCTGTTAGACTTTTTTTTTTGCACACAGTTTTATTCCACCAGGGAGGTCTTACCTTCCACTAGCTGCAACCTCAGGCAACCACCTTCAACTAGCATCGCAACTGGCTTCAACTAAAAAATTACCGATTTTTAAAACGGCAACCTATTTTTAGTCGCGGCCGGTTTTGAAATTTTTTGAAATAATCGCCGGAACATAGAAGAAGCGGAAACCACTTTCGACCATCCGGGAGACTGACAAAAACCTCCGGGAACCGCACGGAAACCTTGGGTGGGGCGAAAAGTCTCCAGAGGTTTCCTACGTGGGACAGGGGCATAAGGGTGTCAGGGTTTTGGGGAGAAGGCAGGAGAATGGGGTTGAGGTAGACAAATAGGTCGGCCATGATTGAATGGCAGAGTAGACTTGATGAGCCAAATGGCCTAATTCTGCTCCTGGAACTTATAAAGACAGCAAGATTGACCAATGAGATGGTTAAAAACATAAGGTAGACAAAAATGCTGGAGAAACTCAGCGGGTGCAGCAGCATCAATGGAGCGAAGGAAATAGGCAATGTTTCGGGCCGAAACGTCGCCTATTTCCTTCGCTCCATAGCTGCTGTTGCACCCGCTGAGTTTCTCCAGCATTTTTGTGTACCTTCGATTTTCCAGCATCTGCAGTTCCTTCTTAAACACACGTACCATTTGCACTAGTCCCACCTGCCTGCATTTGGCCCATGTCCCTCCAAATCTGCAGGAGGAGGATACACAGCTCACGTACTGATCCACACATTACAGCAAGGAGGAGATTCCAGGGGGGGTGGGGGGGGGGGGTGGGGGGGGGGGTTGCAGAGGAGATTTACGAGGGTGTTGTCAGGACTGGAGCTTTTGAGCTGCGATGGAAGAATGGATAAGGCACAGTTGCTTACCTTAGAGCAGTGGAAGCCAAGAGAAGACAACATCGAGGTGTGTGTGACATCAGGACACAGTAAATAGGAAGGGCCTTTATTCCTAGGCAGAAGAGTTAAACGCTGGTGGGCGTAGATATAAGCTCATTATTAAAAGGTTCAGCAGGGAGATGGGGAGAGGGAGCTCTATCAGAGCTCACCGCAAGAGAGGATGGTAAAGGTGGGAAGCCTTAACGCATTTTGAAAGTATGTTGGAAGATAGAGACAAAATGCTGGAGCAACTCAGCAGGACAGGCAGCATCTGTGGAGAGGAGGAGTGGGCGATGTTTCGGGTCGAGAGCCTTCTTCAGCGTGTCCTCCTGAGTTACTCCAGCATTTTGGTGTGAGGAGGTGTTGGAGATTCACTGTGATGGATGTTTGTGTAAAGTGTGTTAAGTGCGGGTCTTGGTTTTTTTTAGAAATGTTAAAACCCCTGTCTCACTGTGCGAGTTGGCCCACGAGTGACCCCGAGTTTTCACTCGTGGTGATCACGTGGGGGAATCGTCGGAACTCGCACGAGCAACTTAGCGACTCGTGGGGCTAACGGCAGGTACTCGGGAAACTTGTTAACTCGTGAAAAAAATCAAACATGTTTGATTTTTTCCACGAGTCAAATTAACTGTTCACGTTAAAAATGGAAACATTTAAACTCGTTGTAATAACGTAGTGGCCCCGTGCGTTTATCTTAGTGACTCGTGAGTCTACCGTGGCACCGTCAATGGAAACCTTTCATTTCCCAGGTGGGAATGGAGTTACCCGAGGCCAGACTCCAATAGTAGCGGCATTGAAAGTGACAGCAGAAGGCGGGAGCAGGAACCTTCATTTGAATTTGCACTGAGGTTAAATGGATTGTCATCCATGATCATAAAAAGTCGCATATTGGATGTAGTGGGTTTATTTACGGGTGACTGTGGCTACCGATGACTGTGACTGTGATCTGGAAAGGGGGGGGGGGGGGGGGGGGGGGGGGGGGGGGGGGGGGGGGGGGACACTATTCACTTTCCCACAAGCATTTACGAAGATTGTGTAATATTTTGTTGACCTCATGGACATGCTTTCAATATTCATTTTACACCACGTATTGCGACTTTGTCAAGACCCTTCTGGAAGTCCGTATTCAGGTTGTTAAGGTTTGCCCTCAGCATTCATTGCTTTCAGAAAGATGCTTGCTGCCGACAAACTCGCCCCGACGATGCACAACTACCCGATACAAAGAACATTCGGTTTAGATTTATTACTTTCATGTGTAAAGTTATGTTTAGCATGCTATGCAGTCAAATCAGATCATACTATACATAAATAGAAGTAAACTAAATTCAAGTACATAGATCGGGACAGAGACAAAATGCAGATCTTGTCGTTTTCAATACTTTAGCGCTGAATTTCAGAGACAAAGTCCAATGGACACAATGAGGTAGAGAGAATCGGACGGTCCCCCAACTTATGGAAGGATCATTCAGAAGCCTGATAACAGAGGGAAAGAATGCATTCCTGATTCTACTGATGCGCGCAGCTTCTGTTTCTTCTTCCGATGGGAGCGGGGAGCGGAAGGAATGGCCCGGGTAGGAAAGGTCTTTACTTAAGTTGGCTGCTTTCCCGAAGCAGCATGAAATGCAGTTTGTAGTCAATGGTGGGGAGTTTGGTCTGTGTGGTGAGAGGAAGAGTTGTAGAGTGGGGGTAGAGTTGGGGACGTACCACTAGTTCCCCCACAGATACAGCCTCTGCTCCTGTCCCTCTGCCCCTGTTCTGCCTGTGCTTCCTACACACCCTGGCTCTTCTGTACTGTTCTGTTTTCATTATTGCTTCATACTGCACAGAAACGGGCCCTTCAAGTTGGGAACTACAGTTAGTTTGGAAATTTGCAAGCAGACAAAAATGCTTCCATGTCGCCTTTCCAGCAGTGACGAGACACCATGATCTCATGTTCAAACCCGATCACCGGAGCCCAACTCTCACTATAATAACCATAGAAATTGACAAACAATCGCTTCCTTTGATATTTGAACAACGAAACTCTATTAAACAATGTAACACACAACCTTTAGTATTTTAGCTTGCAGTAACATAAATAAATTTATTAGTTATTCAAAAGACCATGTTTGTAAAAATCAACACAGGAAAATAACTTGATTATTGCAAGCGTGAAACACCTTTTACCCATTGCTACGATTGTTTCGATAACATGATTTTCTATTACAAAAACAACGTTACTTTCGCAAAGCAACGATCGTGTTATAGCAGAATTACTGTCCTTGTTGAATGTGAGTGTCTCTGTCTCCATCTTCTCTTCAAGCCTTTAACCTATTCCTGTTGGGACCCAATACCCCCGTGTTCATTCTCTCACGCTGGGTTCGGCTTCCCGAACAATATTCCAATCGCTGCGTGCGGCTCCCACGCTCCCGTCAAACTCACTTGCTTCTGATGCCCGCACTCCCTCTAAAGTTCTTGGATCAATAGACTCTTCTAAGCCTCGGTTAATGAAAGCAAGGATTCCATAAACGTTGCAAACCCACCATGAGCAAATCATCAAGTGCTTGGTGAACAAGAGCTCGGTGGGTCAGGCAATGGAATGCGACATTTCAGGCCGCGACCTTTCTTCGGAATGACCATTCTTCACCATCGGTCTGAAGAAGGGTCCCAATAGGAAACGTCCCCCTCCATTCTCTCCACGGAAGCTGCCTGACCCCCTGAGTGCTTCGTGTTTTGCCCAAGATGACAATAGTTGCAGCTTTTTCTATCACCATCGTCCTAACCACCACATCTAACTGTCCTAAGTAGAAACAAATAACTGCAGATGCTGGTTTATACCAGAGATAGACACAAAGTGCCGGAGTAACTCAGTGGGTCAGGCAGCGTCTGTGGAGAAAAAGGGTGGGGTGTCGTTTCGTTAGAAGGGTCCCGATCCGAAACATCTCCCCAGAAAATGCTGCCTGATCCGCGGAGCTGCTTCATTCCTCTGAAGTGGTGGCCAGCTTGCTGTCTGTGTGTATCTGTGTGTGTGTGTGTGTGTGTGTGTGTGTGTGTGTGTGTGTGTGTCTCTCTCTCCCTCTCTGTCTATCTGTGTGTATCTGTGTGTGTGTCTGCTGTCGGGTCCCGGTGGCCGCTCAAAGTCACCCGAGCTGCTTCATTCCTCTGAAGTGGTGGCCAGCTGCTGTCTGTGTGTATCTCTGTGTGTGTGTGTGTGTGTGTGTGTGTGTGTGTGTGTGTGTGTGTGTGTGTGTGTGTGTGTGTGTGTGTGTGTGCTGTCGGCGCTCAATGTCAGTCACCCGGGCTGCTTCCTTTTTTAAAATTATTTAAAATAGAGATCCATTGCAAAAAAGTATTTAAAAACATAAAACAACAAGAAATGCTTGGTTACTGGAGGATGCGCATTTTCCCATTGTAGGTCATATCAATAGATGCCGCCGCGCTGAAATAACTCAAAACCACAGGATGGAGATGTATTTTAACATTGTTGCTTTATTAAAACATACCTTCATTCACGGTTGGCTCAAGAGTAACGGGAGAGGAACTTGCTAACTCGGGAGAGGAACTAGGAACATCGCAGCAATGACATACCCGTGGGAACTCGGTTACACACTTGATCATAAACTTGCAGTCTCGTGCACAGCCACGAGTCTGTCACTCGGGGTACCTCGTGGGTCAACTCGCACAGTGAGACAGGGCCATAAGACTGTAGAAAATGCAATTTTGTTCAAACCAAGCTGTTTGAACGACAATAAAAGGCATTCTATTCTATTCTTTTTGTGTCTATCTTCAGCGTAAAAAAGCATCTGCAGTTCCTTCCCACACACTAAAAGTACTTGGGTATGTAATTGAGGAGCTGAGACCTGTGGGGTTATATATCTGGAGCTGGAAAGTGGGGAGCTCTTTCCTAACAGAGGTTGGTGGGCCAAATGGCCTCTGCAAGTTGTAAATGTTCAAAGATTCTATCGTTTAAAAGGTCCAACACTGCACACGGATCAGACTTGGTCACAGCGTGAGACAGATTATGTTGATGTTATTTCCCCCGTTCTCAGGTCATGGTGTTCTCCACGTTCCGGATCACCGCAAGCAGGCTGGGACCATGTGGCTGAGGTCCATCGCCTCCCGCAGACGGCCCAGGGCCAGGGGCACCTCGCCACAGGCAGTGGGAGGAGGCCCAGCAGGGAGAGGCTCCGGCAGTCTCTCCCTGACATGTCCATCGCTAACGGGAGGGTCAAATCGTTGGAACTAGGCCAACTGGTCCAAGGCGAGGGGTGGCAAAGCCTCACGTAGAGGGTGGCGGGTGCCTGGAATGCGCTGCCGAGAGTGGTGGTGGAGACACGATATGACAGTGGTGTTTAAGAGGCTTTAGATAGGCACATTGATAGCAGGGAACGGATTACTTGCAGGCTTCAGAGATACAGCGTGGAAACAGGCCCTTCATCCGTTTGTGTCAAACAGCAATCACCTCACACACTACTGCTATCCTATACACTTGGGACAATTTAACCAAAGCTAAATTAACTTACAAACCTGAACAAAATTAGAAACTGGAGCACCCAGTGTGTGTGGGACCTGTACCCCAGTGAGGGCCAGTGTGTGTGTGTGTGTGGGACCTGTACCCCAGTGAGGGTCAGTGTGTGTGTGTGTGGGACCTGTACCCCAGTGAGGGTCAGTGTGTGTGTGGGACCTGTACCCCAGTGAGGGTCAGTGTGTGTGGGACCTGTACCCCAGTGAGGGTCAGTGTCTGCCAGTTTAGTTAAATGGTCTTTAACCTTAAATTCTAACATATGGTACCAGACTTGCTCAGTACTTCCAGTATTTTCTGTTCTTTGTTCCAGGTTTACACCATCAGTATTATTGTTTATTCTTAGCCAGACAGAATCATGTCCCCCCCCCACCTTCCCTTCCCCATCCATGTCCCGATATACACATCACTGGAATTGTCCAAGAGACAATATGTGGAAACACTGAGCAGCCAATACCACACCAAAGGAGTAAAGGGGTCATTTCTGCTGCGAAAAGATGTCAGAATTAAGCCTGAAACCAGAGTCAAAGAGGAAATATAAATAAACATGGAATTCTGGTCTTTATCACCAGACAATTCATAAAGGCTGGCGGACACGCCTCCGTTTACTGAGTTTATGGTCAAATCCCTTCTGGGTTGCAGCATTACGTTCTGATTGTACGTCACCGGAAGGATGTGTCGCCGTGGGCAATGAACGTTAATCTTTCTCCCCAATGGCCAGCAGAACATAGGGCAACACGCATGTAGGGCAACACGCATGTAAGGCAACACGCATGTAGGACAACACGCATGTAGGGCAACACGCATGTAGGGCAACGCGCATGTAGGGCAACACGCATGTAGGGCAACACACATGTAGGGCAACACGCATGTAGGGCAACACGCATGTAGGGCAACACGCATGTAGGGCAACACGCATGTAGGGCAACACGCATGTAGGGCAACACGCATGTAGGGCAACACGCATGTAGGGCAACACGCATGTAGGGCAACACACGCATGTAGGGCAACACGCATGTAGGGCAACACGCAGTTAAAGAAACCCCATGTAGGGCAACACGCATGTAGGGCAACACGCATGTAGGGCAACACGCATGTAGGGCAACGCGCATGTAGGGCAACGCGCATGTAGGGCAACACGCATGTAGGGCATGTAGGGCAACACATGTAGGGCAACACGCATGTAGGGCAACACGCATGTAGGGCAACACCATGTAGGGCCGCATGTAGGGTAGGCAACGCGCATGTAGGGCAACACGCGCATGTAGGGCAACACGCGCATGTAGGGCAACACGCATGTAGGGCAACACGCATGTAGGGCAACACACATGTAGGGCAACACGCATGTAGGGCAACACGCATGTAGGGCAACGCGCATGTAGGGCAACGCGCATGTAGGGCAACGCGCATGTAGGGCAACACGCATGTAGGGCAACACGCATGTAGGGCAACACGCATGTAGCATGCGCTTGTAGGGCGCATGTAGGGCAACACGCATGTAGGGCATGTAGGGCAACGCGCATGTAGGGCAACGCGCATGTAGGGCAACGCGCATGTAGGGCAACACGCATGTAGGGCAACACGCATGTAGGGCAACACGCATGTTGCATGTAGGGCAAAACATGTAGGCATGTAGGGCAACACACAACACGCGGCAAAACACCATGTCATGTAGAGCAACACACATGTAGTGCAACACGCATGTAGGGCAACTAGCATGTAGGACAACACACATGTAGGACAACATACATGTAGATGGATTATGGAAAGATGTAAAAGTAACAGAGTTTTCACAATGGGTGACTTCCTGCATTTCCCCCCATATCCCTTGATTCCGTTAGCACCGAGAGCTATATCTAACTCTCTATTGAATACATCCAGTGAATTGGCCTCCACTGCCTTCTGTAACAGAGAATTCCACAGATTCACAACTCTCTGGGTGAAAAAGTTTTTCCTCATCTCAGTCCTAAATGGCCTTATTCTTAAACTGTGACCCCTGGTTCTGGACTTGCCCCCCCCCCCCCCCCCCCCCCCCCCCCCCCCCCAACATCGGGAACATTATGGAGCGCTGAATATCTGGCCACTCTGTGCCTGCTGGCCCCGGAGGTGGATCTGCAATCACACAGTACCGTCGCTCCCCTCTTTTAAATCTTCTTTTTTAAATATAATATTTTTATTAGAAGCATATACATATCATAATCAAAATACATATTGTTAATAGTTGGGATCCCAGCTATCAAAATGGTCGGGGTCCTCGTTTATCAATTACATATTAACACGGCTTCTAACTGTTTATTTTTTTTTATAGAGAGAAAGAAAGGGAAAAAAAAAACGATTAAAAAAATAGAATAAATTACCAATAATACAGCTTTGGAGATAGGTCCGTAGATTATAAAACGTCCCTCTTTCAAATCTTCATTTCAACATCAGCATTTCTCACTCTAACCATGCTCTGCTAAATCGCCTCTTAGACTGGACTTTATCCTGCACTACACGCTATTCCCTTCATCCTGTATCTGTGCACTGTGGTCACTTGCACACAACAAGAGAGCTTTTCACTGTATACCTCAGTACACGTGACAGTAATAATGAACTAAACTAGACGGGCTCAAGACACTAAACTGCCTAATTCTGTGCATGAGTTCCTTTAAGATTTAGACCCCCAGTTCCCACCCATAACCGTATCGACCTAAGAGAAATAAAAAAGAGGGAAGTTAGTGTAGAAATAGCAGGAGCTATGACAGAAATATTTCAAATGTCATTAGAAACGGGAATAGTGCCGGAGGATTGGCGTACTGCGCATGTTGTTCCATTGTTTAAAAAGGGTTCAAAGAATAAACCTAGCAATTATAGACCTATTAGTTTGACGTCAGTGGTGGGCAAATTAATGGAAAGGATACTTAGAGATAATATATATAAGCATCTGGATAAACAGGGTCTGATCAGGAACAGTCAACATGGATTTGTGCCTGGAAGGTCATGTTTGACAAACCTTCTTGAATTTTTTGAAGTGGTAACTAGGGAAATTGATGAGGGTAAAGCAGTGGATGTTGTCTATATGGATTTCAGTGAGGCCTTTGACAAGGTTCCCCATGGAAGGTTGGTTCAGAAGGTTCAATCTTTGGGTGTTAATGGCGGAGTAGCAAGATGGATTCAACAGTGGCTGAATGGGAGATGTCAGAGAGTAATGGTGGATGGCTGTTTGTCAGGTTGGAAGCCGGTGACCAGTGGGGTGCCTCAGGGATCTGTGTTGGGTCCACTGTTGTTTGTCATGTACATCAATGATCTGGATGATGGGGTGGAAAATTGGATAAGTAAGTATGCAGATGATACTAAGATAGGTGGTGTTGTGGATAATGAAGTAGATTTTCAAAGTCTACAGAGAGATTTGGGCCATTTGGAAAAGTGGGCTGAAAGATGGCAGATGGAGTTTAATGCTGATAAGTGTGAAGTGCTACATCTTGGCAGGACAAATCAAAATAGGACGTACATGGTAAATGGTAGGGAATTGAGGAATGCTGTGGAACAGAGGGATCTAGGAATAACTGTGCATAGTTCCCTGAAGGTGGAATCGCATGTAGATAGGGTGGTAATGAAAGCCTTTGGTGTGCTGGCCTTTATAAATCAGAGCATTGAATATAAGAGTAGGGAAGTAATGTTAAAATTGTACAAGGCATTGGTAAGACCAATTCTGGAGTATGGTGTACAATTTTAGTCGCCTAGTTATAAGAAGGATGTCAACAAAATAGAGAGAGTACAGAGGAGATTTACTAGAATGTTGCCAGGGTTCCAGCAACTATGTTACAGAGAAAGGTTGAACAAGTTAGGTCTTTATTCTTTGGAGCGCAGAAGGTTAAGGGGGGACTTGATTGAGGTCTTTAAAATGATGAAAGGGATAGACAGAGTTGACGTGGATAAGTTTTTCCCATTGAGGGTAGGGAAGATTCAAACAAGAGGGCATGACATGAGAATTAAGGGACAGAGGTTTCGGGGTAACGTGAGGGGGAGCTTCTTTACTCAGAGGGTGGTGGCTGTGTGGAATCAGCTTCCAGCAGAAGTGGTGGAGGCAGGATCGATTTTAACATTTAAGAGTAAAGTGGATAGGTATATGGACGTGAAGGGAATGGAGGGGTATGGTCTGAGTGCAGGTAGATGGGACTAGGGGAAAACAAATGGTCGGCACGGACTGGAAGGGCCGAGAGGGCCTGTTTCCGTGCTGTAATTGTTATATGGTTATATGGTTATAAAATCACCCGTACAAAAAAATGGTGCTGGAGCGTAGATTAAACCCTATCAGAATGTCAATGAGAGGGCGAAATTAAAGTGACTACCAGCAGCTCTCTTCACCACTCATGCTCACACTGTTTTATTTAAGTTATCAACTCTTCTGAAGTTGGGAGGTCATGTTGTACTAAAAAAACTGTAAGATGTTGGTGAAGCCACATTTAGAGTATTGTGTCCAGTTCTGGGCACCCGTGTTATCGGAAAGATGTTGTCAAGCTGGAAGGGGTACAGAGAAAGGTGCTGGAGAAACTCAGCGGGTGCAGCCGAAACGTTGCCTATTTCCTTCGCTCCATAGATGCTGCCGCACCCGCTGAGTTTCTCCAGCACTTTTGTCCACCTTCGATTTTCCAGTTCAGAGAAGATTTACGAGGATGTTGCCAGGTCTCGTGGGTCTGAGCTCTTGGGAGAGGTAGAGCAGGCTGGGATTCTATTGGAGTGCAGGAGGATGAGGAGTGATCTCATAGCGGTGTACAAAATCATGAGAGGAATAGATCGGGTAGACACACAGAGTCTGTTGCCCAAAGTTGGGAAATAGAGAACCAGAGGACATAGGTTTAAGGCGAGAGGGGGAAAATCTGAAAAGACTGGACTCTTTCCCACCCACCCCTCTCCAATCACCACTTAACACCCAATTACCCACACCCTCCGTGCTGAACAACATCACTTCTCCATCATCAACAATAAAAATAGAGGAGATGGAGAGGCTTTTCAGAAGACAGAAAAGCCGGAAATCTCGAGGTCCGGACAATGTTTCCCCCTCTACTCTCAAGCTCTGTGCCGAACAACTTACACCGGTCTACACAGACATTTTTAACCAGACCCTGCAAACATGTACTGTCCCTGCCTGCTACAAAGTCTCCACTATTGTCCCTGTACCCAAAAAGGCAAGGATTACTGGTCTTAATGACTACAGGCCTGTCGCACTGACCTCTGTAGTCATGAAGACCCTTGAAAGGCTGGTGCTGGCCAAGCTGAAAAATATCACAAACCCCCTGCTGGACCCTCTGCCGTTTGCATATCGGGCCAATAGATCTATAGATGACGCAGTCAACCTGGGCCTGCCCTTCATCCTCCAGCACCTAGACTGCCAAGGGACCTATGCGAGGATTTTTGTTTGTTGATTTTATCTCTGCATTCAACACCATTGTGCCAGAGCTACTACACTCCAAACTTTCCGAGTTGACTGTGCCTGAACCCCTCTGTCGGTGGATCACCAGCTTCCTGACAGACAGGAAGCAGCATGTGAGGCAGGAAAAGCACATCTCGGACCCACAAACGCTCAGCATAGGAGCACCGCGAGGCTGCGTACTCTCCCCTCTCCTCTACTCTCTCTACACCAATGACTGCACCTCCACTGACTCCTTTGTCAAGCTTCTCAAGTTTGTGGACGACACAACCCTGATTGGACTGATCCAGGATGGGGAGGAATCTGCCTACAGACAGGAAGTGACACAGCTGGCGTCCTGGTGCCATCGCAACAACCTGGAGCTCGATACTCTTAAGACAGTGGAATTGATTGTAGACCTTAGGCGAGCTTCCCCTCCCCTCACCCCACTCACCATCAACAACACCACAGTCACATCTGTGGAGTCATTTAAGTTCCTGGGAACCATCATCTCCAGGGACCTTAAGTGGGGGGCGACCATCAACTCCTCAGTCAAAAAGGCCCAACAGAGGATGTACTTCCTACAGCAGCTGAGGAAGCACAATCTGCCACAGGCAATGATGGTCCAATTCTACACGGCCATCGTAGAGCCTGTCCTCACCTTCTCCATCATGGTCTGGTTTGGCTCAGCCACCAAGCACGACACCCGGAGGCTGCAGCGAATCGTCCGATCAGCTGAGAAGGTTATTGGCTGCAACCTTCCCTCCATTGACGAACTGTACATTGCAAGGGCCAGGAAGCGAGCGGGCAAGGTCATCTCTGACCCCTTTCACCCTGGCCACAAACTCTTTGAATCACTTCCCTCTGGAAGGCGACTCCGGACTGTCAAAGCTGCCACAGCCAGACATAAAAACAGCTTTTTTTCCACGAGTAATAGCTCTACTCAATAGCCAAAAATCTGTAGCCTCTTTTTGCTCTGGTATTTTGTTTGGTTCACATGTTTGATCAATGGTGTTTTATCATTAATGTTTAGTGTTTTATGTGTCATTCGTAACTGTCACTGTATGTCATGTTGTCACTTGTGGGCAGAGCATCAAGGCAAATTCCTTGTATGTGAATACTTGGCCAATAAATGTATTCATTCAATCAATCATTCATTCATTCAAAATTGATCAGGAACCTGAGGGGTAACTTTTTCCACACAAAGGGCGGTGGGTGTATGGAACGAGCTGCTGGAGGAGGTAGTTGAGGCAGGGACTATCGCAACGTTTAGGCAGGCACATGGATAGGACAGTTTTAGAGGGATATGGGCCAAATGCAGGCAGGTGGGACTAGCGTAGATGGGACATGTTGGTCGGTGTAGGCAAGTTGGGTCGAAGGGCCTGTTTCCGAGCTGTGTGGCTGGATAACGGTTTCAGAAAGTTTTCACTGGTTCCATTACACACACATACAGACTGTTTCCCCCAGAGGGTTGACTCACTGTGACACAGCAACAACTTTCCCACTGCATTCTAGTCGGGGATTAAAATTGATTAAACAGATGGTGAGGCCTCTTGCACTTTCAACTGGACAGATGAAACATCTCCCGATGCCGGGATCCAACATTGAAGACAGCATCCCTTAATCATACTGCCACATGCATACCCAACACAAATAAACACACATTCATCCAAGCAAATAACTGCGCTCACAGTCAGCCCTGAGCATGCACGCACGCTCGCACACACTCACATTATCTCAACACTCTCCTGTTGCTATAACAAAGCTGGTAGAAAATGGAAAAAAATGGTCAAACTGTGCCTTGGCTCAGGATGTTTCATCTACATTATGATTTCTATTTACCTTTTGTTTTTCCGGTGAAGCCACCTCCAGCGTTCTGTTGTGAAGAGAGTCACAGGAATTGGACCCAACGACGAGGAAGAACGGCGTTGTATTCGGACGCCAACATGGAGAGGTTCTTGGAGGGCAGCCGACAGCTGGTGGTGTCGCCATGTCTCTGCTGCCCTGGCCGTCCTTGGTTCAGCGGTTATAGGAGCAGAATTAGGCCATTTGGCCCATCGAGTCCCCTCCGCCATTCAATCGCGGCATGAACAACGAAATTCCTCCTCATCTCCTTTCTAAAAGGTACCTCCTTTTATTCTGAGGCTTTGGCCTCTGTTCCACTGGTGGAAACATCCTCTCCACATCCACTCTATCCAGGCCTTTCCAGGCTGGGTTGCAGCGGTTGCAGGTGGCAGAGCCACTCTGGGTATAACCCAGGTGAGTGATGCATGTTGGCCGTGATGCTCCACTGCAGTCACTGTGCACTGGTGGTGAAGGAAAGGAATATTTAGAGTGGTGAATAGGGTCTGTTTTGTCTTTCATCTCCGCACCCGACATTGGAACTAACTCACCCGTCAAGTGGAGAGAACTCCACCGGGCACCCGACGTGTGGCTTTTAGTTTTCATTTGTTAATTAGTTGAGTTTGAGGCCGTGATGTAAATACTACAAGAGTTAAGACTGTTTAATTGTCGTCTGGAACATGACTGGAACAACTAAATCCTTCCGTGCTGCAGTTTTACAGGAACATTAAAAAGCAACACACCACAAATAAACATACAATAAAATATCGTGGTATCGTTCCTAGTTTAGTTTAGAGATACAGCGCGGAAACAGGCCCTTCAGCCCATCGAGCCCCCGCCGACCAGCGATCTCCACGCACCAGCACTATCCTACACACGAGGCACAATTTACAGCAGCCAGGATACAACACCAGGGACCAGCACACCCAGGAACCTAACGCTGTTGACGTTCCATTGAGAGTTTGAGACAAACTGAGATAGCATGTGGTCTGAGCTCATGCTGTTTGGTTTAAACCAGCATTCATGGCTTATTAGCACTTGGACTGGGGAACAGGAATCGTGTCTAGACGAAGGAGACACAACATAAATCTTGCATCTTTGTGAATTGTGGCACATTCCTCTCACCCATAGTGTGGCTGGCAAAAATAGTATGTTCAGTTTGCACAATGCAAGATGTGAGCAAATCAAATCTATTTTCACCATTGGCCCCCTACATATAGATCGGAGCTGACACCGATCCCCACAGGCCAATGGTGCACACTTGATCTCTACGGGTTCTGACAGGAACCAACCAGCCATTCTCTTTAATCATTTGCATATAGAGAACACAACAATGGGACAGGTCCAGGCTACACAAAACCAGACAGGAATGAAACATTATCCTTTATGCATGATGCACCACACGCATACAGGAATGGGTAGCAAGACATGCTCAGGGTATATCGTACTAGATGGGAGTGAATCATCCTCTTCACCTCTTCATTTGTAAAAGTGCCTCTATCGACTCTGCATCAGACGAATCCCAAGGGTTGAGCACTGAGTCAATTGTTTCCTCACCCTCTTACAGAGTCAGTCGTACCGCATGGGACCAGGCCCTTTGGCCCAACACGTCATGGCTGACCCAGCCATTGCCTCCCTGAGCTAGTCCCGTATTCCTCTCAACCTCTCCCTTCCCTGTACGCGTCTAAACTTCTTTTAAATGTTGTAATCTTTGCCCACCTTTAGTTTAGTTTAGAGGTACGGTGTGGAAACAGGCCCTTGAGTCTGCACCGACCAACAATTCCCATTACACTAGCACACACCAGGGTCAATTTACAATTTTTTTTAACAGATGTTAATTAACCTATTATGATCCACAACACATGTGCACAGATTTGATACGTGCGTGTAGGAAGGAACTACAGACGCTGGTTTAAACTGAAGGTATAGACACAAAGTGCTGGAGTAACTCAGCGGGTCAGGCAGCATCTCTGGAGAGAAGGAATGGGTGATGTTTCAGGTCGAGACCCTTCCTCAGACAAAACACATGTCTTTGGAGTGCGGGAGGAAGCCAGAGCACCCGGGGAAATCCCACGCAGTCACGGGGAGAACGTACAGGCTGCACCCGTAGTCAGGATCGAACCCAGGTCTCTGGCGCTGCAGCTCGTAAGCAGGCTGGCGTGCCACTTTACTACTGCTGGGTACTAAAGCCACAGAATAATAGGTTACCGGTCTTTATGCAGGGGTATGGAGAAAAAGGCCATCCCTCAGGCTCAAACGCTCCGTTGAGACAAGTCACAGGCTATCCATCCTCTCCAATGTGAAACAAGCCCTTCAAATAAACAATATAAAATTATTAAGGGGTTGCTGGAAAAATGTTCCTGATGTTGAGAAAGGACATTCTTGCTATTGAGGGAGTGCAGCATAGGTTCACAATGTTAATTCCCGGGGTGGCGGGAGTGACATATAATGAAAGAATGGGTCGACTACGCTTATATTCACTGGAATTTAAAAGGATGAAACAGAATCTTGTAGAAACATACACAGTTCTTAAGAGATTTGACAGGCTAGATGCAGTAAAAATGTTCCTGATGTTAGGGGGGGAGTCCAGAACCAGGGGGTCACAGTTTAAGAATAAGGGGTTGGCCAGTTAGGACTAAGATGAGGAAAAACGTCTTCACCCAGAGAGTTGTGAATCTGTGGAATTGTCAGCCACTGAAGGCAGTGGAGGCCAATTCACGGGATGTTTTCAAGAGAGAGATAGATTTAGCTCAGGGCTAACCGGCATCAAGGGATATGGGGAGAAAGCGGGAACAGGGTACTGATTTTGGAATGATCAGCCATGATCATATCGCATAGCGGTGCTGGCTCGAAGGGCCGAATGGCCTAACTCCTGCACCTATTTTTCTGTGTCTCTGCTCCAGTAACTTCCATGTGAATATTTCCTACACCCTTTCTAGCTCAATGACTCCTTTCCTATGGGTCGGGCAGAGTTGTGGTCTCACCACATTTGCAACATGATGTCCCAACTCTGGAACTCAACATAAACACAGAGTGCTGGAGTAACTCAGCGGGTCAGGCAGCATCTCTGGAGAGAAGGAATGGGTGACATTGGTAATGAAACTGAAGAAGGGTCTCGATCTGAAATCTCTCGGCTCTCAGCAGTCCCATTCCCACTTGTTTTACTCCTATGTCACTCATGAACATATTCTCTCAAGGTAGACACAAAATGCTGGAGTAACTCAGCGGGACAGGCAGGATCTCTGGAGAGAAGGAATGGGTGACGTTTCAGGTCGAGACCCCTCCTCAGTCACCCATTCCTTCTCTCCAGAGATGCTGCCCGTCTCACTGAGTCACTCCAGTGTTTTGCGTCCACCTTCGACACAAACACCGGCCTTGCTTTATGTTCTCAATGTGCTGCATTTGGTCAGCAAGGTGGAAGCTGGGTTGCCAACACAATATTTTAAATTTAGCAAGGACTGTTTGCGCCAGACTCATGTTGCAGTCATTTGCAACACTGCCCACAGCCTGCTGCTCTGGCCAGGCCAGGCCAAGCCAGTGGGGCGAAATACACCCCCTTCCCCTTCCCCTTCCCCTCTGGCATTAGTGTCACTGCTGGCCACTAACGAGTGTGCAAATCCGTGCAAGGCAGGCACTTGCACTCTCCGGCTCCCTGGAGCCGTCTGGCAGACTCGTGGTGTGCAGTGGGTGTGAGATCCGACTTCACACCCACTGTCCTGGCGCAGTTTGCACGGCCTGAGTGGTGGTGGGGGTCGCCGTCCCACACGCACACAACTCGCAGCCACAAGCCGGGGCGGAGAGGCTGCAGCAGAGACGAGGCTGTCAGTGGGACAGGCGGGCGGGCAGGAGAGGGGCAGCCCACACGGACCCGCTCCGAGAATGGGGGCGAGGGGGAGAGTGAAGGAGAGGGAAGAGAGTGGGGAGAGGGAGGAAGAGAGAGAAAGGGAGAGGAAGAAGAGAGAAGGGAGGGGGGAGAAAGAGGAGGGGGAAGAAAGAGGGGAGAGAGCGAAGAGAAAGGGAGAGGGGAGAGAGAGAGGGAAAGAGAGAGAGAGAGATTAAGAGGGAAGAGAGAGGAAGGAGAGAGGGAGGGTGAAGGGAGAGAGAGATAGGGGAAACAAACAGTGAGTAGTGGCGGCTGGTGTTCCGGGCATTCTGCAGTTTGGGAATGTCTGGGAACTGTGCCCTGATACAACGAGGAAACCACAATGGTGAGGAGGGTGTTGTTAACGAGAGGCCGAGCTGCAGCGCTCCGTGCGCGCCTAACCCTCCCTCCGGACCGGCGTGTGTCGAGCACTGTGTCAGGCTGCTGCAGCACATGGCCCTCGCAGCGTGGGCTCGGGTCACTTACACTCACACACACACACTCACTCACACACACTCACTCACACACACACTCACTCACACACACTCACACACACACTCACACACACACACTCACACACACACACACTCACACACACACACACACACTCACACACACACACACACACACACACACACACACACACACACACACTCACACACACTCACACACACACACACACACTCACACACACACACACACACACACACACACACTCACACACACTCACACACACTCACCACACACACACACACACACACACACATCACACTCACACACACACACACACACACACACACACACACACACACACACACACACACACACACACACACACACACACACTCACACACACACACACTCCACACACACACACACACTCACACACACACACACACACACACACACACACTCACACACACACACACTCACACACACACACACACACACACACACACACACACACACACACACTCACACACACACACTCACACACACACACACACACACACACACACACACACACACACACACACACACACACACACTCACACACACACACACACACACACACACACTCACACACACTCACACACACACACACACACACTCACATCACACACACACACTCACACACACACACACACTCACACACACACACACACACACACTCACACACACACACTCACACACACACACACATACACACACACACACACTCACACACACACACACACACACACATCACACACACACACACACACACACACACTCACACACACACACACACACACACACTCACACACACACACTCACACACACACACACACACACACACTCACACACACACACACACTCACACACACACTCACACACACACACACACACACACACATCACACACATACACACACACACACACACACACACACACACACATCACACACACACACACACACACACACACACACACACACAACACACATCACACACACACACACATACACACACACACACACACACACATCACATCATAATTTAGACACAGCTCACACACACACACATTGGCACAGGCCCTTGTGACTAAAGGGATCAGTGGGTATGGAGAGAAGGCAGGTACAGGATACTGAGTTGGATGATCAGCCATGATCATATTGAATGGCGGTGCAGGATCGAAGGGCCGAATGGCCTGCTCCTGCACCTATTTCCTATGTTTGTATGTACATGGATAGGACAGGTTTGGAGGGTTATGGACCAATTGCTGGCATAGTGTAAATGGGACATGTTGGCCGGTGTGGGCAAGTTGGGCCGAAGGGCCTGTTTCCAAGCTGTACCACTCTGTGACTCTAAAGAGGGCAGGGCTCGGGAAACAAACAGGTTTGGGGACCTGGGGAGGCACAAAGGACAAACATAACAGGCGTGCAGACACATGTATCAACACAGACCGACAGGCACACGGACACACAAACAACACACATGTACACATTTTAAAATCTACAAAGATATAGCGACACGCATACAGGGGTTGTGGGGAGAAGGCAGGAGAATGGGGTTTGGGGAGAGAGAGATAGATTAGCCATGGGTTACAGAAGGAACTGCAGATGCTGGAAAATCGAGGGTACACTAAAAGCTGGAGAAACTCAGCGGGTGCAGCAGCATCTAAGGAGCGAAGGAGATAGGCAACTTTTCGGGCCGAAACCCTTCTTCAGACTGATGGGAGGTGGGGGGGGGGGGGGCGGGGAGAAGAAAGGAAAAAGGAGGAGGAGGAGCCCGAGGGCTGAGGTAGAGGTGGGAAGGGGAGGAGACAGCAAGGGTTAACAGAATTGAGAAAATTCAATGCTCAAGCCCAGAGGATGCAGACTCCCCAAGCGGAATATGAGGTGCTGTTCCTCCAACTTGCGGTGTTGCTCACTCTGGCCGTGGAGGAGGCCCAGGACCGAAAGGTCGGATACGGAATGGGAGGGGGAGTTTAAGTGCTGAGCCTCCGGGAGGTCGGGTTGGTTATTGCGGACCGAGCGGAGGTGTTCGGCGAAACGATCGCCAAGCCTCCGCTTGGTCTCACCGATATAGTTTAGCCATGATTGAATGGTGGAGTAGAATTGATGGGCCAAATGGCCTCATTCTGCTCTGATGAACAAACAGGCAGGCACTTTGATTCAGATAAGCCCAACATTGTCAGATTGTCAGAGCTACAAGTACTAACTGCGTCACTTACCGTGACAGACACACACCAGCCTACTCGAAGGCAGAGGCACCTGTAAACATGCTCAAACGCTGCCTGGCATGCCGGAGGCCCGGGTTCGATCCTGACTGTGGGTGCTGTCTGCGTGGAGTTTGCACGTTCTCCCTTTGACTGCGTGGGGCTGCCTTCGGGTGCTCCGGTTGCCCGCCACATCCCGAAGATGTGCAGGTTTGGAGGTTACGTAGAAACACAGAAAATAGGTGCAGGAGTAGGCCATTCGGCCCTTCGAGCCTGCACCGCCATTCAATATGAACCATGGATAATAGGTTAGTTGACTGCTGAAAATTGTCCCTAGTGCGTCAGATAGAACCGGTGGAGGGGGGCGATCTTTGGTCGGCACGGACTCGGTGGGCCGAAGGGCCTGCTTCTATGCTGTATCAGTAAACTAGTAGGTAAATACAGTTTCTGGAGAAACTCAGCGGGTGCGGCAGCATCTATGGAGCGAAGGAAATAGGTAACGTTTTGGGCTGAAACGTTAAGGAACGTTACCTAAGGAAATAGGTAACGTTAATGAACGTTGCCTAAGGAAATAGGTAACGTTTCGGGCCGAAACCCGTAGGGTTTCGGCCCGAAACGTTGCCTATTTCCTTCGCTCCGTAGATTTCCTTCGCTATTTCCTTCACCCCACCTATTTCCTTCGCTCCATAGACGCTGCCGCTCCCGCTGAGGTTCCCCGGCAATTTTGTCTACCTTCGATTTTCCAGCATCTGCAGTTCCTTCTTGAACATCAGTCGACTAGTGTTCAGTCCCAAATGCATGCGTGGCAATAAATATATATGCGCACACACACACACACACACACACACACACACACACACACACACACACCAGTTTTGTTTCGTTATTATCACATGTGCCGAGTACAGTGAAAGGTAGTTTTGTCTCGTGCTGGTTCAGTCAGTGGGGAAGACTGGACATGATCACACTCGTGATCACAGGATACAGGGAATAGCGTTAAGCAAAGTGAAGTCCGATTGAAGATATAATCCGAGGGTCCCCAATGAATTAGATGGCAGCTCAGGACTGCTCTCTAGTGCACGCAAGTGTGCACAGATGTGCAGGCATGCGCTGTTGATGCACAGACAAAGTACATTTTTACATGAACAGGCATATGCTCAGAAAGCTTTCTAAAAACTGCCGGGAACCGCACGGAAACCTTGGGTGGTGCGAAACGTCTCCAGAGGTTTCCGTTCAGGTTTCCTAAGTGGGACAGGGGCATAAGGGTGTCAGGGTTTTAGGGAGAAGGGTTGAGATTGAAAAATAGTAAGATTCAATGAGAACTTACAAGTTTGAAGCTTGATCTTTATTTTATGAGGAGTTACGATGAGGGATTTCGTGCCCTCCGCTCCCAACCCTCTATCATAAGCTCAACTGCTATGTTCTACTTTGTTAAATCTTACTATCTCCTTCCATGATATGTTCTGTGATTCCACACTGCTGCTTTGAAGAATGTTGCGCATGCGTGCTGGCGGGGTCTTCACGAAATTCCTCATCGTAACGCCTCGTAAAATAAAGATCAACCTTCAAACTTGGTACGTTCTCGTTTAATCTTACTATTTTACTTCAGAGTCACGTGAGTGACTACGTGAAGATTTCAAAGCTCTGTGATTTCATGCCCTGGAACGCGTCCATGCTCACACACTGCCATGCTATGATATAACGTATTTCGAAACTGTGCTGAAAAACAAAAAAGGTATTTATTTCATACCTAAAATAATAATGCCCCTATGTTGGGGTAAATCATGAAACAGAACTTAAAATTTTTCCTGCAAATGTCTCGGGAGTGGCCACGGGTTTATTATAGAAGAGCTGAAAAGTCCGTTCATTACTCCAACCCACTGTTGCAAGGATGTGGTCCATTGGAACTTCCATCATCCTTGCCGCCGATGTGGATGCAGCCCTGGTGGAGTGAGATTTAAAAACATTAGTGTCCACCCCCGCTGCACCCAATACCCCCACCCTTAACCATCTGGAAATGGTTTGTACTGTGACCTTATGGTGAGGGCGTTTGTGGCTAATAAGTAAAGCCCTCTCCGTGCCCCTGAGACTCTTGGTGACCTCTATATATCGCAATGTATATGTCATGATGCAGAGCCGACAATCTGCAGGATAGACCAGAAACTCTAATTTTTGGCCAGTGGATCCGGGTCTATCCTGTTTAAGTAACCCCTGTATTAGGAAAGTTATCTTGTCTTTTTTAATGTACATGGCGTCCATACTTAATTTATGTAGGGACTGGACCCGTTGTGCTGTTACGTGCCATTAACATAACCATTTTATAGGTTAATTTACCCGATATAGGTGACCATCCTCGAAGCATAGTCAGCACTATGCTTATGTCCCATATATGGGTGTATCTGGGCCTGGGGGGATTAGAATTAAATATACCCCTCATCCATTTAGATACCAGTGGGTGTGATCCCACAGCCAGGTGATCACACCCTCCCCCCAGATAATTGGATAGGGCACTGCGGGCACAATTAATGGCACTGTAGCTCAATCCCTCATCAAAATGAAGGGTAGCCAGGAACTCCAGCACTTCAGTGATGGTGGCTGTGTCGTATGAAGTGTTCGTTCTGGTGCAGAACACTTCCCATTTCTTCACGTATGTGAGACATTGTCTTCTGGTGGACTCCCTGCACGACGCTGTGATGACATTTATCGTCCTGTCGGAGAGTCCGTAGTCCAGAAATGGCCTGTTCAGAAACTGCAAACCAACAGGTTAATTCGGTCATGACACGGATGGCTTTCCCCTGACACAGGGTGTACCAAAGGGCTCGGCCGTTTGTTGATCCGAATGCAGGGTTCTGCGGCCATATTTTGTACTACTGGGAACCATGGTTGGGTAGGCCAGTCGGGAACAACCAGAATGCCCGTTGCGGTGTCTTGTTTGATTTTTTGTAAGACCCGACTGATGAGGCAGAAGGGGGGAAAAGCATAGAAAAAAAAATCCCCCCAATATAGCGAGAAAGTGTCCATTGCTACTGCCCCAAGGTCTGGTTCCCAAGCAACATATGTTGGTAGTTGGTGATTTAATCTGGATGCAAAAAGGTCAATATCTGGTGTCCCATACCGTTCTATAATATCGGCAAACACTTTCCGATCCAACATCCATTCGGTGTTGTCGTTGAATTTGCGTGACCTGGTGTCCGCCACTGTATTTAGCTTACCTGGAAGGTAAGTGGCTGAGGTCCATATATTCCATTCCAGACACCAGTGCCAGATATTATTAACCAATTCATCACATGATATCGACTTTATTCCACCCATGTGATTAATATAGGCCACCACAGTGGTATTATCAATCTGTAATCGTACATGCAAATGGTGCATGTCTGAGCAGTAGGCCCGGAGTCCATGAAATGCTCCCAGCATTTCTAGATAATTAATCCCTAGTGCTCCAAACAGGGTTAATTCTTGTGCACTCCATCTGCCACCACAACTAGAGGTGGTATTAGTTGCTCCCCAACCTTTTGCACTGGCATCAGTCTGTAAAGTAACCGTGGGATTCATAATAGTGATGGGGTTAGAACAATGCTGAATATTGTCTATCCACCAATTTAACTATAATTTAGCTTTCCCTGGTAGTTCCATAGGCCTATCAAAATGGCCTGCATGAGTTTTAAGAGCTAATATTTTTGCTCTTTGTAGATTTGGTAATGGAGTGGTCCAAATTGTGCTGCTGGAAATGCAGCCACTAGTTTCCCAATCACTCTGGCTACTTGCCGAATGGATGGTTTTCTGATGCTAGTGAGGCTTTTACATGCTTCTGTCAAGTCTGTCACTTTGTTTGGTGGCAAGGTGATAGACATTTGAACAGAATCGATAGTGAACCCCAAATAATCCATGGTAGTGGAGGGTCTCAATTTTGATTTATCTGGATGAATGATAAATCCCAGCTTTTGAAAAAGATGCTTTGTGGCTGATACTGCCAATGTAGCCAACTCTAAATTTTCCCCTACAATGAGAATATCATCAAGGTAGGCCATAACAATATGGTTTTGTTTCCTCAAATATGCTAAAGCTGGTTTTAACAATTTGGTAAACAGCCTGGGTGCCGATGATAACCCACTGGGTAAGGGCTTATACTGCCAAAGCTGTCCCATCCAGACAAATTTCAGATATTTCCGATGATCCTTGTGTATTGGTACTGCATAGTATGCATCCTTTAGGTCGATGCAAGCCATGTAGTACCTGTTAGAGATTAGCTGTTTGGCTGTGACAAACGTGTCCATTTTGAAATGGGCATACTGAACGGAAGTATTCAGTTCGGTCAAATCTATAATAATGCGGCATCCGCCGTCTTTTTTGTTTTTGGTAAAAATGTTTGATACAAACTCTTGAGATTCTCAGTTTGTCTTCTCAATTACCACTTTTGCGTTTAATCTTAAAAGTTCAGCATGGCCTTCTGTCCTTTCTTTTTGTGAAAGTATAAACTTTCGGCTAGGTGTATGCTGAACTGGGATGGGGAGTTCGTAAACAAATTCAATTTTGTATCCCTGAATACTTCTGAGTATGTAAGGATCAGAGGTAAACGTGCTCCACACATGACGAAACAAGTGCAACCGTCCCCCAACCCGTGATGAGTCTAGACATGCAATGTTTTTGAGGCAACCAGACCCACCTACCTCCATGGTTACCGGCGGTGCTGTGTTGGTTGTCTCTGTTGCTTCTTGTTCTGTTGTGTTGCTGCGGTGTGGGGATGGCGCATTTTCCAAGAGGCCGGGCTGGGCCATGATCTAAAAAAGACCGTTGTGCAGGTGGGCCGGCCTTCGAGCTTTCACCACCAGATGGTCTCTCGTTGTAACGGTGCCTGGTGGTTGTGTAGGGGTGCTGCCGCTGCTGATATGGGGTTTTGGAGGTGGTTGGCATCTTTATCATGCCGATTGCCTTGGCCTCCTCATCCAGGTCTTTAACCTGCTTAGGGAGGTTGTCCCCAAACAGCAATGTAGGCGGCTGTGCACTGCTGGGCCTGCATAATCCCGCAAACTTGGGATTGAGTGCAGGCTTTATGATGCTCTTCCTGTAGCTGTTGATTTCAAACAGCGTATTGCACAGGAGTGCTAGAGTGTCTTGCAGCTCTTCAGGCATCTCAACCCCATCAACTGTTCTGGCTACTGCCGTAATCCCAGCAGCCAGCAGCTTGAGGATTCTTTGGAGTTTCACCTCCTGGCTCCTTATGGTCGGGCTCATGTTGCCCCAAATGGGGTTGTTGACAGCAGGTACATTAAGAGAAATACAATTCTCTGGCGCAAGGTATTTTTCTGCCGTATTGTTTATTGCTTGTTCCTGCAGCTGGTTTGTTGCCATGTAATTTATACTGGCATGCCAGCTTGGGATGCAATGGCAGCCCTTTTTGGGTAGGCATAGCAAATTTGTTGACCATACCCAATAGTTCTTCTTGCGGCACCCCTAACACAGGTGAGTCTTCAGCCATGTCCCCTTCTTCAGGGTCAGCCCAGTTCTGACCCCTGCGAAGAGGGTGAGACATTTGGCAGTCCTTGATAGGAAGCTGCCGTGGGTCTGCGAAGAGACCCACTCTGACTCTGCCCCTGCATCAGCAGGTCACGCTGGAGCAATTGCTCCACCATCCGCTCCATGCGGGTAAGACGCCCGCCGTCGCTATCCGCGAACGGGGTGTCCTCAGGTCCGGACCCAGCCGAGTCTACGGACCTGTCCGACGTCCGGGTGGTTTTGCCGCCGGACCGCGGCCACCTGCGGTCTGTTGCGGCGAGAAGTCGGGAGCTGCTGGATGTACCTGCAGCTCTGGAGAGTCGGCACGCTGCTGGCTGCTTTCCACAGCAGCGATTTTTGCCGCTGCTCTCCGCGATTTCCTGGACTCCATGCTGTTCTTCTTGCTGTGAAAACACACACACAGAGTCTTTACCAGAATGGTAAGTACTTACCTCCGGTTGTCTTTTAAACTAACGCTTCCTCCCGACTGTCGCTTCCGCAATGCGTTCGACGATATCTCGTGCGTGCGTGCTGGCGGGGTCTTCACGTAGTCACTCACGTGACTCCGAAGTAAAATAGGTCGACCATGATTGAATGGCAGAGTAGACTTGATGAGCCAAATGGCCTAATTCTGCTCCTGGAACTTATAAATACAGCAAGATTGACCAATGAGATGGTTAAAAACATAAGGTAGACAAAAATACTGGAGGAACTCAGCGGGTGAGGCAGCATCTGTGGAGCGAAGGAAAAAACATATATGTTAAAAACATATGTGGGATTCTTTCCATCAAAGCTGATGCATTGACTAACAGAATGAGGAGATCTCGCAGAGCCATACAGCGTGGAAACAGGCCCTTCGGCCCAACTTACCCACAACGACCAACATGTTCCATCTGCAGGTACAACGTTTTGGGCCGAAACGTTGCCTAGTTCCTGCGCTCCATAGATGCTGCTGCACCCGCTGAGTTTCTCCAGCATTTTGATGTACCTTATACTCACAGCCACACAGAAACACAGAGGAGGCGTGATACTGAAAGGCAAAGATCGAGTGAGTGTGGGAGGGGTGTTTCCACTGGTGGGAGAGTCTAGGACCAGAGGTCATCGCTTCAGAATTAAGGCCCTGTCCCACTTTCCCGGGTTACTCACGAACTCTCCCGGGTTTTCCCCTCGATTCGAACTCAGAGAATGTCGCTAGCGAGCCCGTGGGAGTCCGTAGATGTTTCGTAGCGGCTCGTAATGCTGGACGGAGGAACTCGGGGTATCAGGTAAGTTGGGACGTTTTTTTCAACATGTTGAAAAATGTCCACGAGTTTAAAAAAACAACCCCGAGTACCTACGAACGGCTATTCCCCGAGTTCGGATCAAGGGGAAAACTCGGGAGAGTTCGTGAGTAACTCGGGAAAGTGGGACCGGGACTTTAAAGGGCTATCTTTTAGAAAGGAAGTGAGGTGGAACTTCTTTGGCCCAAAACGTCACCTATTCCTTTTCTCCAGACACGCTGCCTGACCCGCTGAGTTACTCCAGCACTTTGTGTCTACCCTCCCTCCAATGATATGCAGCAAAGCCAATCACTTTTCGCACCAGTGTCCACAACCAGGGAGGTACCACTATATTTTCATCTTGCAGGTAGTTCATCTGTGGAACTCATTGCCACAGAGGGCTGTGGAGGCCAAGTCAGTGGATACTTTTAAGGCAGAGATAGATAAATTCTTGATCAGAACGAGCGTCAAGGGTTTATGGGGCGAAGGCAGGAAAATGGGATTGGGAGGCAGAGATCAGCCATGATTGAATGGCAGAGTGGATTTGATGGGCCGGACGGTCTAATTCTGCTCCTACAACTTGTGAAGGTGATACAGAGGCAGTGATACAGAAGAAGTCTTACTCAACAGAGCCGATACAGGTGAGATATACAGGTAAAAGGTCATGCGGACAGCATCCAATGCGGTTCAGATGTTATACAGAAGGCTGATCTTGTAATGGGGAATGTGATGCCATATGGATCCGTACGAGAGGCAGAGAGCAGAGTGATTCTCCGGGAACAGAGAGAGAGAGAGAAAATCAACGAGGGAGGGAGATTGACTGAGATGGGGAGACTTAGAGCTGTAGGAGATAAGACACTGAGACTAACCAGGAGGGAGAGGTTTAGTGTGGGTGGCAGTGGGTGACTAAGTCAACATGAACTATCTGAAGATAGGTCTGAAGAGGGGCCTTGACCCGAAACGTCACCCATTCAATAGACAATAGGTGCAGGAATAGGCCATTTGGCCCATCGAGCCAGCACCGCCATTCAATGTGATCATGGCTGATCATCCCCAATCAGTACCCCGTTCCTGCCTTCTCCCCATATCCCCTGACTCAGCTATTTTTAAGAGCCCTATCTAGCTCTCTCTTGAAATCAACCAGAGAACCTGCCTCCACCGCCCTCGGAGGCAGAGAATTCCACAGAATTCCACATTCCTTCTCTCCAGAGATGCTGCCTGTCCAGCTGAGTTACTCCGGCTTTTTGTGCCTATCTTCGGTTGAAACCAGCACCTGCGGTTCCTTCTCACACGACATGAACTATCTCCTACATTGGGACGAGAGTAAAAGAGAGAGTGAGGGAGAGAGAGGTGGGAGGGGGAAGGGAGAGAGAAACGTTAGTCCCTTATCATATATCTGCACACTATAAACGGCTCGATTGTAACCGTGTACAGTCTTTCTGCCGACTGGTTAGCACGCAACAAAAGCTTTTCACTGTACCTCGGTACACGTGACAATAGACTAACGTGAGCGGAGTGAGTGCCAGCAAGAAATGGGAACTGAGGAAGGGAGGACCAGTCCAATTTCAGAACAATTGAAACATTTTTAAAGTCAATAACTTTCTTTGTGATGCACGAACTATGTAGCATCCCACTGCAGAGAGACGTATTCTTTCATTCCCGGCTCCCGTTTTCAACGATAATTGTTAACCGAAGAAAATCCATTTATTTTATGGGTTGTGCCACAGGTCGTTAAACTTGGGGTAGGAGTGAGTGGTCGAGCAACGCAAAGGAGGAGGATCGCTCTTAGGTCTAACGGAATCAAGGGATATGGGGAGAAAGCAGGAACCAGGCACTGATTTTGGATGATCAGCCATGGTCATATTGAACGGCGGTGCTGGCTCGAAGGGCCGAATGGCCTATTTCTGCACCTATTTTATATGTTTCGATAAGACAGCGAGCAAGATGGGTAGGGGACTGGGGGGGGGGGGGGCAGGTGTGTGTGTGGGTGGGGGAGAAAAGTGGTTAAAGGAATGGGGAGGTTGGGGGAGGGAGAGGAGATGAGAGGAAGGCTGCCTCACTTGACACAGGTACAACACAGTGAAGAAAATGGTGAATCACCACCATTGCGGATCCCATCATTGTCATCTGGGAGGAAGACACTCCCTCCATTGTGCAGGAAGGAACTGCAGGTGCATCCTTTCATATCTCTCCGTTCCCTCTCCCCTGACTCACAGTCTGAAGAAGGGTCTCGACCCGAAACCTTACCTATCCCCTTTCTCCAGAGATGCTGCCTGACCCGTTGAGTTACTCCAGCATTTTGTGTCTACTTTCCCTCCATCGATCACTTTCACACCTGTGTCCACAGCCGGGCAGATGGCACTATGATTTCATCTTGCAGCAAGATACATTGCACGTGTCGTTCCTGTTAGTTGATGCTCATTACTGACTCTGTATGAGTGAGGTCCGTACAGGTAAGGAGGGACCATCCTAATGCAAGGTGGCTGCATTGCTGCTGCCTCACAGCAACGGAGACCCGCAGTCAATTCTGACCTCGGATGCAGTTTGTACATTCTCCCTGTGACAATACACAATAGACAATAGGTGCAGGAGTAGGCCATTCGGCCCTTCGAGCCAGCACCGCCATTCAATTTGATCATGGCAGATCATCCCCAATCAGTACCCCGTTCCTGCCTTCTCCCCATATCCCCTGACTCCACTATTTTTAAGAGCCCTATCTAACTCTCTCTTGAAAACATCTCGAGAACCTGCCCCCACCACCCTCTGAGGCAGAGAATTCCACAGACTCACCACTCTCTGTGAGAAAAAGTGTTTCCTCGTCTCCGTTCTAAATGGCCTACTCCTTATTCTAAACCTGGTTCTGGACTCCCCCAACATCGGGAACATGTTTCCTGCCTCTAGCATGTCCAAGCCCTTAACAATCTTATATGTTTCAATGAGATCCCCTCTTATCCTTCTAAACTCCAGAGTGTACAAGCCCAGTTCTCTCAGAATATGACAGTCCCGCCATCCCGGGAATTAACCTACGCTGCACTCCCTCAATAGCAAGAATGTCCTTCCTCAAATTAGGGGACCAAAACAGCACACAATACGCCAGGTGTGGTCTCACTAGGGCTCTGTACAACTGCGGAAGGAGCTCTTTGCTCCTATATTCGATTCCTCGTGTTATAAACCGCTTGTGACCACGTGGGTTTCGTGCTATTGCTCCGGTTTCCTCCCACACTCCAAAGACCTGCGGGTTTGTAGGTTAATTGGCTCCTGCAAATTGCCCCTAGTGTGTAGGGAGTGGATGGGAAAGTGGGATAACATGAAACTAGTGTGAATGGATGATGGGCGGTTGGCATGGGCTTGGTGGGCCGAAGGGCATGTTTCCATGCTGTATCTCTGAACATACACATCATGAGAGGGACAGCCCAACCTGACCCGAACACAAATATTTTTATTAGAATTACACTTAAACCTGACACATGATAGATGTACATCAAATCATGAGAGGCAGAGATAGGCCAGATCAGTGTTTCTCCACCTTTTGACCCTTGCCGAACCCTTGAAATGATTTTCATGTCTCAGGGAACCCTTACATAAAAATTAATATATATCTTTATTAATCTCTTTCTTTCTCTTTCATAAACTTATTCATAAGGCAAACATAGTATATTTTTCTGATAACTGGCTTAAGCAAAAAAAACTTATGTTTTTCTCAAGTTTATTGATAATGCAAAACAAAATAACTGAAATCAAACTGCTTGTTCAGAACTGAAGCAAATAAAGGCAAACAGAAGAACTAACCTTGGAGGAGAGAGAGAGAGCGAGAGAGAACAACACACATAAACTTTTCATAAACTAACAAAAACATACATAAAAAACTTTTGATAAACTAACAAAAATAAACATAAACATACTTAAATGTTTAAAATTCATATAACATCCCCAAACGATGAGTAAAAATGACTACATAACATGGGTGAATGAGGGAAGCACAGACAGGACTGATGGAGACCGTGCGTGCGTCTGTACTCGAATGAGTCACTTAATGATACACAAACCCGTCACGTACAGCTCCTGTCCACTGGCCACTAAAGGCCGTTTCACACTGGCACCGTATAGACGTCGCTAAATACGATGTCGCTAAATATGCCGTACGTGAATAATAAAATTATGAATATGAAATTAAACACAAAAATGACTCAAAAATTAATTTACATATGATTAGCCTATTTATCACTATTTCTCTCGGAACCCCTAGCGACCTCTCGCGGAACCCTCGCGTTCCGTGCAACCCCGGTCGAGAAACGCTGGGGTGGAGAGTAAAACCTTTTTCCCAAATACTAGAGGGCGTAGTTTTAAGGTGAGGAGGGCAATGTTTAAACGAGGTGCAGAGCAAGTGAGTTTTTTTTTAAATACAAAGGGTGATAAGTGCCTAGAATATGTTGCGGGGGTGATGGTAAAGCAGATGTGATGGTGGGATTTAAGCAGCGTTTGGACAGGCGAGTGGAGATGCAGGGATTGGGCTGATATGGATCACGTGCAGCAGAGGAGATTAATTTAACTTGGCACCTCATTCTGCACGGACATTGAGGGCCAAGGGACATGTTCCTGTGCTGTTCTGTTCTATGTAAGCAGTTCCCCCAGGCAGGGGTCAGGTAACCAGGTCCACTAGACTTGCCCCAACATGTGTGGGTCAGTGCAACTGATACCACACTCACAGCAGTAGAGAGGTTGGGAGGTCATGTTACAGTTGCATAAGGCATTCATGAGGCCACATTCAGTCCTTCACTCATTGTCCTTTATCTCTCTACATCATCATCTATATCTCTTCTTTCACTTATCCTTAACCAGTCTGAAGAAGGGTCTCGACCCGAAACCTCACCCATTCCTTCTCTCCAGAGATGCTCCCTGTCCCGCTGAGTTACTCCAGTTTTTTGTGTCTATCTTCAGATGATGGCATTCAGTTGGAAAGGGTGCAGAGAAGATTTATGAGGCTGTTGCCAGATCGCGAGGGCCTGTGATACTGGGAGAGGTTGAGCAGGCTAGGGCTTTATTCCTTGGAGCGCAGGAGGATGAGGGGCGATCCTATAGGGGTGTACAAAATCATGAGAGGAATAGATCAGACAAATGCACAGACTCTCTTGCCCAGAGTAGAGGAAATCGAGAACCAGAGGATATAGGTTTAAGGTGACGGTGTGAAGAGATGTGTAGTGAACGCTGGCCTCCACTGATGCCCGTGACACGAGTGTAAACATGAAACAAAACCCTTTACATTTTGATCCTGACTACGTATGCTATCTCCCACACTGCAAAGATGTACAGGTTTGACCAAATTGAACACGATCTTCCCAACTGTCTCCTCTCTCTGTGCTAAATGTCACTTCCAAGAAGCCACCCTAACCCATTCTTTTGTATCCTGTATAAAAAAACAAAATTTCTGGACGGGAATATTCAATACCATTTCTTTAAAACACTCAAAATTCAATTGGAGTCAGATTCAAAATTAATAACATTAGGAATGTCAGAGGGCTGCCCTAAGTTAACGATATTCCAAAGACGTTTCCTTGACTACGGTTTAATAACTGCGAAAAAACGTATACTTCAATTCTGGAAATAGTCAACAGTCCCCACAGTGAAGATGTGGATCACAGAAATGACCGAGACACTACATTTAGAAAAAATAAGGCTTGTTTTGTCTGACAAACCAGATCAATTTTCCAAAATATGGTCTCCTTTCATTGAATTTCTTCAACAACAGAATAGTTGAACACAAATTCAAAACCGACGCTAGGGTCGGGTGAGCGTACGTAGTAGGGAAGGGCAGTGGGATATATAGAAACATAGAAAATAGGTGCAGGAGGAGGCCATTCGGCCCTTCGAGCCAGCACCGCCATTCATTGCGATCATGGCTAATCGTCCGCTATCAATAACCCGTGCCTGCCTTCTCCCCGTGTCCCTTGCCTCCACTAGCCCCTAGAGCTCTATCCAACTCTCTCTTAAATCCATCCAGTGATTTGGCCTCCACTGCCCTCTGTGGCAGGGAATTCCATAAATTCACAACTCTCTGGGTGAAAAAGTTTTTTCTCAGCTCAGTCTTAAATGACCTCCCCTTTATTCTAACATATCTCCGCTTTTGTTTTCCACTTCTTCGTTAGTTCAGGGGTTTTTCTTTTTTCTTTTTCGTATCTCTTTTGAAATTCCTTCTTTTCTTTTTCCTTTCTTCTTCCTTTCCCTTCTTTCCTTGTTTCTTCTTTTCCGATTCGCTTATTAGTTTATAAAATGTTGAAAACCGAAGCTGTACGAAAATCGTTTCATTGTTACATCGATTACTTTCTCCTTGTACAATTGCTTCTAGCAAAATAAATATATTTTTTAAATTAAAAAAAAGATGTAGAGGTTTGTAGGTTCATTGGCTTCTGTGCATTGTCCCTAATGTGTAGGACAGGCTTGGTGTAAGGGTGATCGCTGTTCAGCGGGGACTTAGTGAGCCAAAGGCCCTTATTTCCGCACTGTATCTCCAAAATCGAAGGGGTCTCAACCCGAAACAACACCTATCAATGTTCTCTAGAGATGCTGCCTGACCCGCTGAGTTACTCCACTGCAAACACTTCCAGTTCTGCACCCTGGGGGGCAGTATAATAAAATATTAACTGATTACTCCACTTGCCCTCTTGGGTGCATGAAACAGTCCCTGGATCTTTCACAAGAAACTTGGGAAGTTCTCCCAGTTTTTGTTTTATTTAAAAAAAAACTTTATTCAGAATTTTTTAAATATACACAAAAACTGTGCAAAAACTCTCCGCGACGATCTACATGCCGTCCCTGGTGCATCTTTAGATTAGTTTAGAGATACAGCGAGGAAACAGACCAGCAGTCCCCGCATATTAACACTATCCTACACATGCACATTTAACAAGCCAATGAACCTACAATTGTACGTCTTTGGAGTGTGGGCAGAAACCGAAGATCTCCGAGAAAATCACGGGGAGAAGGTACAAACTACTGTGCAGACAGCACCCGTAGTCGGGATCGAACCCGGGTCTCTGTAAGGCAGCAACTCTACCGCTGCACCGCCTTAATCTAGTGGTTATTACGTTGCCAAATGGCTCCCCCTGTTACGTGACTGCATTTCACAAAGTTCTTCACCAGTGGAAATGCTGACTTCATGCTAATCTCTTTAAGGAGTTATTTTTTTTTAATGAAAGGTCAGCACTTTCTGACACCTGGGAGTGTTATGCAGTAGTTCGCTCTGCAGTTGTGCCCTTCGCATCAAATGGCTGCTCTGCCGCGCCAAGCAGCCTGCCAAGCGACTGATATGCTCCACAGGTTATAACTCAGTCATTAACATTTCGAATGACAGTGAAGTACAATGAGAGCTAAATGTGCGGACAGTATGTTGGACTCGCCCACTGTGACTACACCATCCCAGAGCTCCAGCTGCCAAATTGCTGGAAGGCAGTAATTTTATTCTAGTGCTGTTAGAGGCAACATCAAGGACCTGGCAGTGAGCAGGAATGGTTGACTTTCTCATTCTGCCATTCCATTCCTCCAAATCCTGTTCTGTACATTGTAACCCCAGGGAAATTTAATAAAAACGTTTAGAGGAGACAGGAATACGCAAACAGCATCTTATGTAAGAGTCAACTTGGAGAGTAGCAGCTGGTGCTAACCAAGCCCAGTGGTAATGTAGCCTACAAGGTTCGCCTGAGCTGAAGGGAGCTGGCGTTTGATGCTTTCAATACAAAATCTTTGCTGCGGCCTGTTCTGCACTGATGGTCAAGCAGGGACATTGTCCACAGCTACTCTTACGCTCTCACCCTCAACAGCACCTCAATCATTGCATGGAGAGAGAAGGAAAACACTGCCTTACTCACTGGCAAGTCAGCTGCAAAAGAGATTAACTGTCTCAATGCCAATACCAGAGTTGTAGAGTGATACAGCGTGGAAACCGGCCCAACTTGCCCACACCAGCCAACATGCCCCAGCTACACTGGTCCCACCTGCCCGCATTTGGCCCAAATCCCTACAAACCTGCCCCATCCATGTACCTGTCCAACTGTTTCTTGAACGTCGGGATAGTTCCAGTCTCAACTACCTCCTCTGGCAGCTCGTTCCATACACCCACCACTCTTTGTGTGAAAAAGTTACCCCTCAGATTCCTATTAACTACTGGCCTGACAAAAAAAGTTGCCATTCTAAGTTTAGTTTATTTTAAGTGCAGTGTAATAGGGGACTCTATAGTTAGGGGGTCGGATAGGCGATTCTGTGGACGCAGTCAGGAGACCCGGATGGTAGTTTGCCTCCCTGGTGCCAGGGTCTCGCATGTGTCAGAACGTGTCCAAAAGATTCTGATAAGGGAGGGAGAGGAGCCTGATGTTGTGGTACACATAGGTACCAATGACATAGGCAGAAAAAGTGACGAGGTCCTGAAGGGAGAATTTAGGGAGTTGGGGGGAAAGTTAAGGAGAAGGACCAAAAGGGTAACGATTTCAGGATTACTGCCTGTGCCGCGTGACAGTGAGAGTAGGAATGAAATGAGGTGGAGGCTAAATGCGTGGCTGAGGGACTGGTGCAGTGGGCAGCGATTCAAGTTTCTTGATCACTGGGACCTCTTTTGGGAAGGCATGATCTGTACGCAGAGGACGGGTTGCACTTGAACCCGAAGGGGACCAATATCCTGGCAGGGAGATTTGCAAAGGCTACTGGGGAGACTTTAAACTAGAAAGGCTGGGGGGAGGGACTCGGGTAGAGGGGGCTAGGGGACAGGGTGTGGGGCAAGAGGCAGAGAAGGGAAGCACTCGGACCCAAAATGTAGGCGAGAAAGATGAAAAAGATAATAGACAGAGAATAAAGGATGGTGGGTTTTATAAACTGTGTATATTTTAATGCTAGGAGCATTGTAAGTAAGGTGGATGAACTTAGAGCCTGGATTGACACCTGGAAATATGATGTTGTGGCAATCAGTGAAACATGGTTGCAGGAGCGCTGTGATTGGAAACTAAATATTCCAGGATTTCGTTGCTTCCGGGGTGATAGAATTGGAGGGACCAGAGGTGGAGGTGTTGCATTGCTTGTCAGAGAGGATATTAACAGCAGTGCTTTGGCAGGATAGATTAGAGGGTTCGTCTAGGGAGGCTATTTGGGTGGAACTGAGAAGTGGGAACGGTGTAGCAACACTTTTAGGGGTGTACTATAGACCGCCAAATGGGGAGCGAGAATTGGAAGAGCAAATATGTAAGGAGATAGCAGATATTAGTAGTAAGCACAAGGTAGTGATTGTGGGAGATTTCAATTTCCCAAAAATAGACTGGGAAGCACATTCTGTAAATGGGCTGGATGGTTTGGAGTTTGTAAAATGTGTGCAGGATCGTTTTTTTGCAGCAGTACATAGAGGTACCGACCAGAGAAGGGGCAGTGCTGGACCTCCTGTTAGGAAATGAGGCAGGTCAGGTGACGGAGGTATGCGTTGGTGAGCACTTCGGGACCAGTGATCACAATACCATTAGTTTCAACATAATTATGGAGCGAGTCAGAACAGGACCTAGAGTGGAGATTTTTGATTGGAGAAAGGCTAACTTTGAGGGAATGCGTGAGGATTTTAAAGGAGTGAATTGGGACACTTTGTGTCATGGGAAGGATGTAGAAGAGAAATGGAGGACATTTAAAGGGGAAATTGTAAGAGTACAGAATCTTTATGTCCCTGTTAGGTTGAAAGGAAATTGTAAAAATTGGAAAGAGCCATGGTTTTCAAGGGAAATTAGACACTTGTTTCGAAAAAAGAGAGATATCTACAATAATTATAGGAGGCATGGAGTAAATGAGGTGCTAGAGGAGTATAAAGAATGTAAAAAGAATCTTAAGAAAGAAATTAGGAAGGCTAAAAGAAGATATGAGGTTGCTTTGGCAAGAAAGGTGAAAGTAAATCCAAAGGGTTTCTACAGCTATATTAATAGCAAAAGGATAACGAGGGATAAAATTGGACCATTAGAGAACCAGAATGGACAGATATCTGCAGAGCCAAAAGAGATGGGGGAGATATTGAACAATTTCTTTTCTTCGGTATTCACCAAGGAGAAGGATATTGAACTCTGTGAGGTAAGGGAAACAAGTAGAGTAGCTATGGAAACTATGAGATTCAAAGAGGAGGAAGTACTGACACTTTTGAAAAAATATAAAGGTGGATAAGTCTCCAGGTCCTGACAGGATATTCCCTAGGACATTGAGGGAAGTTAGTGTAGAAATAGCAGGAGCTATGACAGAAATATTTCAAATGTCATTAGAGACGGGAATAGTGCCGGAGGATTGGCGTACTGCGCATGTTGTTCCATTGTTTAAAAAGGGTTCAAAGAATAAACCTAGCAATTATAGACCTATTAGTTTGACGTCAGTGGTGGGCAAATTAATGGAAAGGATACTTAGAGATAATATATATAAGCATCTGGATAAACAGGGTCTGATCAGGAACAGTCAACATGGATTTGTGCCTGGAAGGTCATGTTTGACAAACCTTCTTGAATTTTTTTGAAGCGGTAACTAGGGAAATTGATGAGGGTAAAGCAGTGGATGTTGTCTATATGGATTTCAGTAAGGCCTTTGACAAGGTTCCCCATGGAAGGTTGGTTCAGAAGGTTCAATCTTTTGGTGTTAATGGCGGACTAGCAAGATGGATTCAACAGTGGCTGAATGGGAGATGTCAGAGAGTAATGGTGGATGGCTGTTTGTCAGGTTGGAAGCCGGTGACCAGTGGGGTGCCTCAGGGATCTGTGTTGGGTCCACTGTTGTTTGTCATGTACATCAATGATCTGGATGATGGGGTGGAAAATTGGATAAGTAAGTATGCAGATGATACTAAGATAGGTGGTATTGTGGATAATGAAGTAGATTCTCAAAGTCTACAGAGAGATTTGGGCCATTTGGAAAAGTGGGCTGAAAGATGGCAGATGGAGTTTAATGCTGATAAGTGTGAAGTGCTACATCTTGGCAGGACAAATCAAAATAGGATGTACATGGTAAATGGTAGGGAATTGAGGAATGCTGTGGAACAGAGGGATCTAGGAATAACTGTGCATAGTTCCCTGAAGGTGGAATCGCATGTAGATAGGGTGGTAAAGAAAGCCTTTGGTGTGCTGGCCTTTATAAATCAGAGCATTGAATATAGGAGTAGGGAAGTAATGTTAAAATTGTACAAGGCATTGGTAAGACCAATTCTGGAGTATGGTGTACAATTTTGGTCGCCTAGTTATAGGAAGGATGTCAACAAAATAGAGAGAGTACAGAGGAGATTTACTAGAATGTTGCCAGGGTTCCAGCAACTATGTTACAGAGAAAGGTTGAACAAGTTAGGTCTTTATTCTTTGGAGCGCAGAAGGTTAAGGGGGGACTTGATTGAGGTCTTTAAAATGATGAAAGGGATAGACAGAGTTGACGTGGATAAGCTTTTCCCATTGAGGGTAGGGAAGATTCAAACAAGAGGGCATGACATGAGAATTAAGGGACAGAAGTTTAGGGGTAACGTGAGGGGGAACTTCTTTACTCAGAGGGTGGTGGCTGTGTGGAATGAGCTTCCAGCAGAGGTGGTGGAGGCAGGATCGATTTTAACATTTAAGAGTAAAGTGGATAGGTATATGGACGTGAAGGGAATGGAGGGGTATGGTCTGAGTGCAGGTAGATGGGACTAGGGGAAAACAAATGGTCGGCACGGACTGGAAGGGCCGAGAGGGCCTGTTTCCGTGCTGTAATTGTTATATGGTTATATGTGCAGTGTAAAGCTTTCTGTTGCGTTCTAGCCAGCCAGCGGAAAGGCTACATATGATTACAATCGAGCCATCCACAGTGTACCGATTCATGGTAAAGGGATAATGTTTCGTGCAAGATAAAGTCCAGTTTAAGATAGTCTGTCAGTCTCCAATGAGGAAGATAGTGGCTCAGGACCACTCTCTGGATGTTGGTAGGATGCTTCCGTTGCCTGATAACAGCTGGGAAGAATCTGTCCCTGAATCTGGAGCAGTGCGGTTTCACACTTCTCTGCCAATTGCCTGATGGGAGAGGGAGTGACGGATTGAGACCGGTCCTTGATGATGCTGCTGGTCTTGCTGAGGCAGCGTGAGATGCAAAGGGAATCAATGGAAGGGAGGTTGGTTTGTGTGACGGTCTGTGCCGCATCCACAACTCTCTACAATGTCTTGTGGTCTTGGATGGAGCTGCTCCCAGACCATGCTGTGATGCATCCCGATAAAATGCTTCCAACGGTGCAACTGTAGCAGTTGGTGAGTCGGGGTCATGCCGAACCTCCTCAGCCTTCCAATGCCATTTCCTTCTGGTTTCAGTCTTGGTCAATAGGGAATGGTGCAAGTATTCATTGATGCAATTATCAAGCAAGTACAACAGCGCCTCTACTTTCTGAGAAGATCACGGAGAGTCGGTTTGTCAGGAGGACTCTCTCTAACTTCTACAGGTGCACAGTAGAGAGCTTGCTGACCGGTTGCATTGTGGCTTGGTTCGGCAACTTGAGCGCCCTGGAGAGGAAAATACTTCAAAAAGTAGTAAACACTGCCCAGTCCATCATCGGCTCTGACCTCCCTTCCATCGAGGGGATCTATCGCAGTCGCTGCCTCAAAAAGGCTGGCAGCATCATCAAGGACCCACACCACCCTGGCCACACACTCATCTCCCTGCTACCTTCAGGTAGAAGATACAGGAGCCTGAAGACTGCAACGACCAGGTTCAGGAATAGCTACTTCCCCACAGCCATCAGGCTATTAAACCTGGCTCGGACAAAACTCTGAACATTAACAACCCATTATCTGTTATTTGCACTTTATCAGTTTATTTATTCATGTGTGTATGTATTTATGTAATGATATATGGACACACTGATCTGTTTTGTAGTCAATGCCTACTATGTTCTGTGTGCTGAAGCAAAGCAAGAATGTCATTGTCCTGTCAGGGACACAGGACAATAAACTCTCACACTTGAACACTTGAACTTGAAGTATTCCAGCCCATCCCTGGAGAATGTAGCCTCCTGAACATCGGCGAGACCAAGCGTAGACTCGGCGACCGTTTTCCTGAACTCCTGCGCTCGGTCTGCCGAGGGCGACAGGACCTCCCGGTTGCTGCCATTTTTGCCTAACCTGCTGAGTTACGCCTAATAAACCAGCCTCTGCAGTTCCTTGTATCCACATTCCCCTTGTGTTATCACCACTAATTGTTCCCATTCACAGATTTGACACAAAGACCCTTACATCTCAACCTCAGGAGGGTTTAAGAGGGAACTGCAGATGCTGGAAAATCGAAGGTAGACAAAACAGCTGGGGAAACTCAGCGGGTGCAGCAGCATCGATGGAGTGAAGGAAATAGGCAGCGTTTTGGGCCGAAACCCTTCAAGGGTTTCAAGAGTAAGCCCATGTTTAGGTGTAAGGAAATAGGCAACGTTTCGTGCCGGAACCCTTTAAGGGTTTCGGCCCGAAACGCTGCCTATTTCCTTCACTCCATAGATGCGGCCTCACCCGCTGAGTTTCTCCAGCACTTTTGCCTACCTTCGATTTTCCAGCATCTTGCAGTTCCTTCTTAAACAAAGTCCTTTGTAAGTTGACAAGAGATTAGGACAGAGACTTACTCCTTCTGATTTCTTGTCTGGGTGGACACACGTTTCACCTCCAGATGTGACGTTGCAGAGGACCTTGAAGGAGTCTCTGGAGCAGCCCTGGTTTGGATCAATCCAGTATTCACCTGTCAGGGTGGGAAGATAGAAACATCCCGTTGAGAAGACTCAGTCCTCTTCTCCCCGTTCCCCCCCCCCCCCCCCCCTACCCACCCTACATCAGTCTGAAGAAGGGTTTTCGGCCCGAAACGTTGCCTATTTCCTTCGCTCCATAGATGCTGCTGCACCCGCTGAGTTTCTCCAGCGTTTTTGTGAACCTCAGGAGGGTGTATGGTGAGAGGGAAACGATTTAATAGAATTCTGAGTGTGGGGACTGGCTTAGATGGGGCATCTTAGTAGGCTTGGACAAGTTGAGCCGAAGGACCCTGTTTCCATGCAATGACTCTCTAACCCATGGCAACCCTGTTCTAATCCTATCGTAGATATCTCCTTGTCCTTTCCATCCTTCCCACCAAATGCTGAGAACTATATCCTGCACTCTCTTCGCTCCACTGTTTGTGTTTGGGTTTGGGTTGGTTGTATTTGTGGATGATATTATCTGACTTTTCATTGTAAGTAAGTAAATAAGTTTATTGGTCAAGTATTCACATACAAGGAATTTGCCTTGGTGCTCCGCCCACAAGTAACAACATGACATACAGTGACAGTTACGAATGACTCAGAAAATTCCAGTGACGATAAGATCATGTGATAGCAGAAGAATTATGCCATTCGGCCCATCAAGTCTATTCGGCCCTTCAATTCACCTCTCCCGCCTAACCCCATTCTCCTGCCTTCTCCCCATGACCCCTGACACCTGTACTAATCAAGAATCTATCTATCTCTGCCTTAGATAGATGAGGTAGAGATTCCTCCACAGCCTTATGTGGTAAATAATTCCACAGATTCACCACCCTCTGACTAAAGAAATTCCTCCTCATCTCCTTCCTTTAATTCTGAGGCTGTGACCTCTAATCCTAGACTCTCCCACTAGTGGAAACATCCTCTCCACATCCACTCTAACCAAGCCTGTCACTATCCTGTACGTTTCAATGAGGTCCTCCCTCATTCTAAACTCCAGCGAGTACAGGACCAGTGCCGACAGGCACTCATCACATGTTAACCTATTAATTCCTGGGTTCATTCTTGCAAACCTCCTCTGGACCCTCTCCAGAGCCAGCACATCCTTCCTCAGATTATAATAACCCTAATCTTAAACTTTCTCTGTAACTTAAATCCACCTTTCTCATGCTCATGCTGATAAGTGATAGGAGCAGAATTAGGCCATTCAGCCCATCGAGTCTACTCCTCCATCCAATCATGGCTGATGTATCGTCCCCTCTCAACCCCATTCTCCTGCCTTCTCCCCATAACCCCTGACACCCGTACTAATCAAGAATCTATCTGTCTCTGCCTTAAAAATATCCATTGACTTGACATCCACAGCCTTCTGTGGCAACGAACTCCACAGATTCACCACCCTCTTACTAAAGAAATTCCTCCTCATCTCCTTCCGAAAGGTACGGCCTTTTATTATTTTATTCCCTTTTTTTCACATAAATGTGTCTTTCACATTTCAGGCAAGAAGAGCAACTGCATGAAACATTGACCTCGTTTCTCTTTCCGCAGATGCTGGCAGAACGGTTGTACTTTCCTGCTTTGAGCATCGGGCACCAGCGAGGACCCTTGTTGTGGGAAGCTTGATCCCACCATGTCTCCTCCGCTCATTGCTTCAGCTGTCACCAGGCTCCACAGATCTTGCTGTTGGGTTTGTTTGCTCGACTGGAAGCAATATAATAAAAAAATGTTTCAACTTCATAACTGAAGTGCTTGTTATGCGAGTTGGCCGTGGATGTTCCAGCACATGTGGATCCTCAGCTGCGGACTCCGGTGGGCTTCAAGCATTGGAAGGCACTAGGGTCAGATGTCTTCATTTTCATTGCCATAATTGGTTCCAGATGAAGATCCACGAAGGCAGAATTTATTTAAATGCATTTGTGTTTTTAATTTGCAGCTGTACCTCCACTGCACCAGATTTATCGTCAGTTAGCACACTTTATGCACTCTAGGGCACGGGACAGTAGGAGGTGGCTCTGGATCTCTCTGCATCTGTCATGCTGGGTCTGGGTCAGAATATTTGCTTAGATCCGAGCTCGGGATGGAACAATGTGATATTGGCTCACACCTCAGACCAACGATGGTGAAAGCTGCACGCTCGCCCACCTCCAAACCTCCCCTGTGAAGGCCAGTTCGAAGGCAGGGAGGAGACTTTTGCCACTAGGGGACTACCGAGAAAAAATGTTTTAACTCCACAACTACCAGGCACGATGGCGCAGCGGGTAGAGTTGCTGCCTTACAGCGCTTGCAGAGACCCCGGCACGATCCCGTCTACGGGTGCTGTCTGTACGGAGTTTGTACGTTCTCCCCCTAACTGCGTGGTTTTCGCCAAGATCTTCGGTTTCCTCCCACGCTCCAAAGATCGACAGGTTTCTAGGTTAATTAGCTTGATATAAATGAAAATCGTCCCCAGTGTGCGTAGGATAGTGTTAATGTGCGGGGATCGCTGGTCGGTGCGGACTCGGTGGGCCGAAGGGCCTGTTTCCGCGCTGTATCTCTGAACTAAACAAAGCCAGTAAACTGCATTAACCTGTTCTTCCAACTCTGTCCACACACATGGCTGAGATCCATATGTGTAGGAAGGTTTTACACTGAAGATAGACACAAAATGCTGGAGTAACTCAGAGGGACATTGACAAAATAGATCCCTGCCCACTTGTGTGTGCTAATAGTAAAGGGGTTACAGATCATTGTCTGTTCCCATTCTGTCTTCTTCTTCTTCTTTCGTGTGGCGTGCACAGCCTAAAGTTGTATTTGATCTTCCGTTTGTTCACGTCGAGTTGATTGCATTAGTCGAAACAGGGCGGGCCCCGTGAAGGTTGCTACCTTCCACCCCTCCCATTCTGTGAATGAGAGGCATTGCAGATTGGATGGTAAATGGAATTCAAAATGGACAGGGATTGATTCGACACGTTCTCACTGGTCCAGGAGGTCCCAAGGCACTTCGATGTCTCCCCGGCTGATGACAATATCAATCGAGCCCCTGGCCTGGTGATGCTGGCAGCACACCGTTCCACACTGCCCACTCACACCGGCCAGTTGGCATCGATGGAAGGACAGCATGGGGAGCCAGTCTGAGGGTGACACTCCACACCAACCCAGCATGGCAAGAGGTTCCCTGGCAGCCCTGGTGGTTTTACAATACTCCAACATGCTCTGGGGAGAGTTGATCTGATTCTAATATACAGATGACCAGGGTACACAAAAGGCTGGAGAAACTCAGCGGGTGCAGCAGCATCTAAGGAGCGAAGGAGATAGGCGACGTTTCTGGTCTCGACCCGAAACGTCGCCTATCTCCTTCCTCCTTAGATGCTGCTGCACCCGCTGAGTTTCTCCAGCCTTTTGTGTACTCTCGATTCTCCAGCATCTGCAGTTCCTTCTTTAATACAGATGACCAGTTTCTTTTGTGTTTACAGCTTGCCCCAAAGAGATTGTAAACTCACAAGTTCCTGGTTGCCTGCTCGAAATGATCACCTCCCAGCCAACATCATGCCAGGTACTCTTGAGTTGAGTTTAGTTCATTGTCACGTGTACCGAGGTACCACAAAAGCTTGGATTGCATGCTAACCAGTCAGCGGGAGGACAATACAATCGACCCGACCACTGTGTACAGATGCACGTTAAAGGGAATAACATGGATAACGTTTGTTGCAATATAAAGTCTGATCAAAGATAGTCCGAGTGTCTCCAATGAGGTAGATAGCAGCTCAGGGCTGTTCTCCAGTTGTTGGTAGGATGGTTCCATTGCCTGATAACAGCAGGGATGAAACTGTCCCTGAATCTGGAGATCTGGCGTTTCAAGTCAATCAGAGAAGGTCTCCAACCCGAAAGGTCACCTATCATAGAAACATAGAAAATAGGTGCAGGAGGAGGCCATTCGGCCCTTCGAGCCAGCACCGCCATTCATTGTGATCATGGCTGATCGTCCGCTATCAATAACCCATGCCTGCCTTCTCCCCATATCCCTTGACTCCACTAGCCCCTAGAGCTCTATCGAACTCTCTCTTAAATCCATCCAGTGATTTGGCCTCCGCTGCCCTCTGTGGCAGGGAATTCCACAAATTCACAACTCTCCGGGTGAAAACGTTTTTTCTCACCTCAGTCTTAAATGGCCTCCCCTTTATTCTAAGACTGTGGCCCCTGGTTCTGGACTCGCCCAACATTGGGAACATTTTTCCTCCCTCTAGTTTGTCCAGTCCTTTTATAATTTAATATGTTTCTATAAGATTCCCCCCTCATCCTTCTAAACTCCAGTGAATACAAGCCTAGTCTTTTCAATCTTTCCTCATATGACAGTCCCGCCATCCCAGGGATCAATCTCGTGAACCTACGCTGCACTGCCTCAATCACAAGGATGTCCTTCCTCAAATTAGGAGACCAAAACTGTACACAATACTCCAGATGTGGTCTCACCAGAGCCCTATACAAATGCAGAAGAACCTCTTTACTCCTGTACTGAAATCCTCTTGTTATGACGGCCAACATTCCATTAGCTTTCTTCACTGCCTGCTGTACCTGCACGCCAACTTTCAGTGACTGGTGTACAAGGACACCCAGGTCTCGCTGACACCCCATTGGAGATAATAATCTGCCCCCTTGTTTTTGCCGGCAAAGTGGATAACCTCACATTTATCTATATTATACTGCATCTGCCACGCATCTGCCCACTCACTCAACCTGTCCAGGTCCCCCGCAACCTCCTAACATCCCCTTCACAGTTCACACTGCCACCCAGCTTTGTGTCATCCGCAAACTGGCTAGTGTTGCTCCTAATTCCCTCTTCCAAATCATTAATATATATGGTAAACAATTGCGGCCCCAACACCGAGCCTTGCGGCACTCCACTCGCCACTGCCTGCCATTCTGAAAAGAACCCGTTCACTCCTACTCTTTGCTTCCGGTCTGCCAACCAATTTTCTATCCATGTCAACACCCTACCCCCAATACCATGTGCTCTAATTTTAGTCACCAGTCTCCCGTGCGGGACCTTATCAAAGGCTTTCTGAAAGTCTAGATACACTACATCCACTGGCTCCCCTTCATCCATTTTACTTGTCACATCCTCAAAAAATTGCAGAAGATTAGTCAAGCATCAGTCAAGATTAGTCAAGCTATCAAGTCAAGAGAGTGTTGTCACGTGTCCCAGATAGGACAATGAAATTCTTGCTTTCCTTCAGCATCTATCCGTGTTTTGCAGTGATGTTGCCCAGATCACTGAGTTACTCCAGCACTTTTTGTCTTTCCATGGTAAACCAGCGTCTGCAGGTCCTTGCTTCTATATTTTGTTGCTTGCCCTGCTTGCTGGGATCCTGACGGCTTTTGTTTTCTGCTGTGACTCATTCCTGCGATGAACATATCACGGGTACATTTTCCCCAAGGAAATCCCGTTGGCTTCTTGGAACTCCAGCAGAAAGGTTAGAGAATTCCCAGGGTTAGGCTTAATCAACGACAACACCACTCCGTGTCCAGCACTTGCCTGATGAATGATTCTAGCAGAGCTGGAATGCAAAATGTGTTTGAGAACCGGCTCCAAAAGGACACAGAGTCATCGTCAAATTTGCCCTTCATCCAGACAGTTTCACACTCAGTCATAACTAAATAACAAGGATGAAAAATGGTAAACACTGATCAGGGGAACAAATGTTTCAGAAAGGACTAGGACTGCAGATGCTGGAAAATCGAAGGTAGACAAAAATGCTGGAGAAACTCAGCGGGTGAGGCAGCATCTGTGGAGCGAAGGAAATAGGCAACGTTTCGGGCCGAAACCCTTCTTCAAACTGATGTGAGGGCGGGGGGGGGGGAGGGGGGGGAGGGGAAGAAGAAAGGTAGAGGTGGAGCCAGTGGGCTGAGGGAAAGCTGGGAAGGGGAGGAGAAAGTAGGGACTACCTGAAATTAGAGGTCAATGGTCATATCCGCTGGGGTGCAAACTGCCCAAGCGAAATATGAGGTGCTGCTCCTCCAATTTACAGTGGCCCTCACTCTGGCCATGGAGGAGGCCCAGGACAGAAAGGTCGGATTCGGAATGGGAGGGGGAGTTGAAGTGCTGAGCCACCGGGAGATCGGGTTGGTTAATGCGGACCGAGCGGAGGAGCAAATGTTCACATCAAATTTGCTAGGGCATCTTTGATGGGTTCGTATAGAGGGCGAAACGGTGGCGCACGCTAGAGCCTCACAGCGCCAGAGACCCAGGTTCGATCCTGACCACTGGTGTTGTCTGCACGGAGTTTGTACGTTCTCCCCGTGACCTGCGTGGGTTTTCGCCGAGATCTTCGGTTTGCTCCCACACTCCATAGATGTAAGTATGAATGTAAATTGTAAGTAGAATAGTGTTAATACGTAGGGATCGCTGGTCAGGGTGGACTCGGCAGGTCGGAGGGCCTGTTTCCTAGCTGTGTCTCTAAACTAAACCAAACTAAACAAAGGGGGTCATAAGTGATAGGAGTATAATGAGGCCATTTGGCCCATCAAGTCTACTCCGCCATTCAATCATGGCTGATCTATCTCTCCTTCCTAACTTCCAAGATGTTGTTCCCATTATTTCCAGTATTAGGCCGTGGGCTGAGGAGCTTTTTCGTTCAGGTTCGTGACCCAGCTCATAGAACTACCTGAATTTTTAACATATTGTGTAAAAATATTATATAAATCATACCTGAAATTCGTCAAGACCAAAACCTGCACATTTTTAAGAAATGTGAGAAAAACCCCAAATGTTCTGAGTAGTAATTGCCCAATCAATGCACGTTTGACATTGAGGTCGGACGCAAATTGGCCAATCCCGCGTTGTTTTATGGTCGTTGGGTAGCGAGGACTCTGGGATCATGACTGCCTCCTCATTACATCAATAGCAATAGCAAGGTTGCCCAGGATAAAGGTAATGCTCCCCTTGCTGATCATTTTGTCTTTCCTTTGATTTTGTCTTTATAATGTTATAATGTGAACTGGTAAATACAAATGATAAATAACAAATGTAGAGCTAGGGTTAGGATTGTCAGTCTGTCGGTCTGTCAATCTGCCGGTCGGCGGTCGGTGGTGAGCCTTGTGCCGGGCCTCCGGTGGGTGCTGCGAGGAGTCGGTCGGGCTGTCGGTCGGGCTGTCGGCCGGTGTTGCAGCAAGCGAGCGGGCGGCCTGATGGAGCCGTGCTGTCCCCCTCCATCGCCACCACCAGAAGGGCGTGCTGGCCGAGGTGGACGCGCTGCAGGGCCACAGCACGGAGCCTGCTGCCGGTCCCAACGCGGCTCCAGCTCCAGCCTTGGGCAGCTCTGGGAGGGGGGGCGAGTTAGGGTTAGGGTTAGGCATTTTCCTGCCTTAGCCTTCCCCCAGCCTGGCACTGCCCCAGTCCCAATGTGGCTGTGACCCCCACTCTGCACACTGGCAGTCAGTGGGGTTCAGTAAACGGGGGAACCCAGAAGAACTGCCCTGACCTATTAATTAGGCGGGTTCAAAAGGACCTCTGCGGCAGTTCATTCAAAAAAACTCACAATTATATTTATTATATTATTTTTATAGAATACAATTATACATAATTATATATGATTACAGTCATATAAAGAGACTGCAACACGGATATAGGCTCCCCGTAGTGTAATATGGGCATTGGACACTAGATGGCGCTTACTTTTTCGATCTCATTTTCTAATTAGTTTAATTAATTAATGTGCAACTTTTGGCAGTGACGAGTTATGACATCCTTCTCAATTATATTTCATCTAAATCTGTGCAAAACCTCATGTAGTTCCGAGACGTGGGTCACCAAAATTGATTTTTAAACACATTTTTGATGCTCGGCCCACAGCCTATATCTGCTTTAGGAGAGGCCACAGCCAACAGTGTGGGTCGACAGTTGGTCCTCTACCCCCCACTCACTGGTACACTTCGCACGACGACCGGGATAGTCCCCAAGAGATGTCCTGGCGGTCCGTGTTACCACCTGACGAGGGGAGCGGTCCTCAGTGGAGGTCTCTCTATAAGGGAGTCCTCCCCCTTTACATCGGGGACCTGGGGTGGAGAGTGTTGCACAAAGGCGTGGCCTGTAACAGGTACTTGAGCCGGTTCACGGACTCGTCCGCCGCCTGTCACTTCTGCGGCGAGGAGGAGACCGTGTTCCATGTCTACATGGAGTGTGAGAGGTTGCAGCCCCTGTTCGAGTATCTGAAGGGGCTGCTCCTCAAGTTTTGGCTCCACTTTAGTCCGACGCTATTGATTTTTGGGCACCCGGTGCAGAGGGGGGAGGGTCGGGAGGGAGGAGGGGTCTCCCTGTCGGTCTGCTCCTGGGCCTGGCCAAGATGGCCATTCGCGGGTCCAGGCAGCGGGCAGTCGACGGCCGCACAGCAGTCGGCTGCCTGCCCCTCTTCCGGGGTTACGTCCGTGCCCGCGTGTCCCTAGAGAGGGAACACGCGGTGTCCACGGGGACTGTGGAGGCTTTCCGTGAACGCTGGTCACCGCAGGAGGTCGAATGTATTATTGATAAAAATGTTAGTATTTTAATTTGAGAACTTTCTTTGTAAAATGCCAATACAGGCATTCTCTGATCGTGTTACTACTTTGTATTTGTTTGTTCTGAATAAAAGCATTTTGTAAAAGAAAAAAAAAAAAGAGATGTCCTTCGACTTAATCCTTTGGGCGGCCATGTGGTGCAGCAGTAGAGTTGCTGCCTCACTGCACCAGTGACCCAGGTTCGATCCGGTCTGCACGGGGTTTGTACGTTCTCCCCGTGACCACGGGGGATTTCTCCGGGTGCTCCGGTTTCCTCCCAGATTCCAAAAACGTGCAGGTTGCTAGGTTAATTGGCTTCTGTAAATTGTCCCGAGTGTGTGTCGGATAGAATTTGTGTGATCGATGCCCAGTACGGACTCAGTGGGCCGAAGGGCCTGTGTCCACACTGTATCTCTAAACTAAACAAAACTAAAAATAAAATGAAGTTTGGGGGAACATACTGGCAAGTTTTTTTAAACTACAATTCTGTCTGTATTTGCAGCTGTTGGTCGCTAAGTCGCAGTTTGCATTGATGCTTGCATTTTATGACTGCATATGTGCTTGTTAGATACTGCATACATGTAGTGCATGCCAGTCTACATCTGTGTGACCATGCGTTCCGACAGCTCAGGGAAGCTGGTAGGAAAGAGAGAGTAAGGCTGCTATAATATCAATAGAAACCAAGTGATGAGTCATTGTAACATTACCTCATGATGTGTCAGTAGTTATGGTTCAAGTCCAGGGATGGAAAATCAGCCTACCATTCTTGCCTACCATTCAAGTGTTGCAGGGTCAAAGCTCCCCGCACAAACTGCTGCTCACAGGCCAGACTGGAGCTGCCCAGAGAGGCATCAGCCCACGGGGATATTAGGGAGAGTCTAGACAGTCTTAGTCAGACAACTGATTAACCAACAAAGACTCCAAACCTGGCCCCTAGCTCTGGGTCTGGATCACTAGCCTGGATAAACTTCAGATAACAAGCAGCAAATGTTTTTTTTTCCCTGTGCCAGCCCTTTCACTCAGCCGGCAATCTGTCTGAAGAAGGGTCTCGACCCGAAACATCAGCTATTCCTTTTCTCCAGAGATGCTGCCTGACCCGCTGAGTTACTGCAGTCTGTCTATCTTTGGTTTAAAACCAGCATCTGCAGAGTCTTCCTAAACAGTTGTTCCATTCAATCTTTATTGTGGCGAATACTCACACACACCTCCAGGCGGCACAGTGGCTCAGCCGTAGAGCACAGCGCCAGAGACCCAGGTTCGATCCTGGCTGCGGGTGCCGTCAGTACGGAGTTTGTACGTTCTCCCCGTGACCACGTGCGTTTTCTCCGGTTTCCTCCCACGCTCCAAAGACCTACAGGTTTTGCAGGTTGATTGGCTTTGTAAAACTGTAAAATTGGTAGGATGGCGTTAATGTGCGGGGATCGCTGGTTGGCGTGAACTCGGTGCGCCCAAGTGCCTGTTTCTGCGCTATATCTCTAAAACTATAAAACTAGAATCTTCTCCACCACTTATTTTACTTCCCCACTCAGCCGCTCTACCCTCAGCTCCCGTCCCTGTGTCTCAGCCCCTCTGAGGGGTCAATCTGCCCTCCTTCCTGCATTCATCTCCCATCCCAATTTCCCAATAGCCCTCTCTGGCTAAACCCCTCCCTTCACCACCTCCAGTTTAAATTCCAGTTGGAATATTTTGGAGGACCAAGTAACCAAGAACCAAGAATCCCGAGTCTCTCATTTTCCTTTTACCTACCTACCCACTTTCCCTTCCAGTTATATATCCCTCCCTCTGGCTTTACACTTCACTCCTCCTCTTCTCTCCTTATCCGACACCCTTTGCCTCCTTTAGCCTTTGTCATTTACTCCAGCCATCTGCCCATCAGAACCCTCGCTCACCTGCATCCACCTATCACTCGCCAAGCTGCAGTAACTCAGGGAGCCAGGCAGCATCTCTGGAGGGAAAGGAACAGGTGACATTTCAGGTTCGAGACCCTTCTTCAGACCTGAAACGTCACCTATTCCTTTTTTCCAGAGATGCTGCCTGGCCCGCTGAGTTACTGCAGCTTTTTGTGTCCATTTTCTTACGTATTATGACATATTACGATGTTCTTCTTGTTCCTGCAGATTAGTACTCTTCGAAAACATTTACATATGCAGATGTTCTGTGAAGGTTCCCTGGGACCATGTTCTATCATCCCATCAGGTGGTCCATTCAGATCTTAACAGTAACAGTTGAAGATGTAGCTTCTCATCCTACAAATTTTGTCCTGGCCCCAACCCTCGTTTCCAGCTTCCCGTCCCGCCCCCACGATTCAGTCCGTAAAAAGGTCCTGACACAAAAACATCACCTTTCCATCCCCTTCCCAGATGTTGCTGGATACTCCGAGTTCCTTCAGCACTCTGTGTTTCGGCAGGAGATGGGGAGACGCCTCTGATGTCCCTCAGACTATCCTTGACCGGACGTTGCTGGCTTCACCTTGTACTATTCCCTTATCATGTATCTATACACTGTAAATGGATTGGTTGTAATCATGTGGTAGACAAAAGTGCTGGAGAAACTCAGCGGGTGCGGCAGCATCTATGGAGCGAAGGAAATAGGCGATGTTTTGGGCCGAAACCCTTCTTCAGACTGATGTAGGGTGAGGAGGGTGGGGGGGGAGAAGAAAGGAAAAAGGAATAGGAAGACCCCGAGGGCTGAGGGAGAACTGAGACGGGGAGGAGACAATAAGGGCTACCGGAAATTGGAGAAGTCAATGTTCATGCCGCTGGGGTATAAACTGCCCAAGCGGAATATGAGGTGCTGCTCCTCCAATTTCCGGTGGTGCTCACTCTGGCCGTGGAGGAGGCCCAGGACAGAGAGGTCGGATTCGGAATGGGAGGGGGAGTTGAAGTGCTGAGCCACCGGGAAACCAGGTAGGTTACTCGCTGGAGTTTAGAAGGTTGAGGGGGAATCTTATAGAAACATATCAAATTATAAAAGGACTGGACAAGCTAGATGCAAGAAAAATGTTCCCAATGTTGGGCGAGTCCAGAACCAGGGGCCAGAGTCTTAGAATAAAGGGGAGGTCATTTAAGACTAAGGTGAGAAAAAACGTTTTCACCCAGAGAGTTGTGAATTTATGGAATTCCCTGCCACAGAGGGCAGTGGTGGCCAAATCACTGGATGGATTTAAGAGAGAGTTAGATAGAGCTCTAGGGGCTAGTGCAGTCAAGGGATATGAGGAGAAGGCAGGCACGGGTTATTGATAGGGGACGATCAGCCATGATCGCAATGAATGGTGGTGCTAGCTCGAAGGGCCGAATGGCCTCCTCCTGCACCTATTTTCTATGTTTCCATGTTATTGCGGACCGAGCGGAGGTGTTCGGCGAAACGATCGCCAAGCCTACGTTTGGTCTCAGCGATGTAGATCAGTGATTGTAATCATGTATTGTCTTCCCGCTGACTGGTTAGCGCGCAACAAAAAGCGTTTCACTGTACCTCGGTACACGTGACAATAAACTAAACTGAAACTGGTGACAGGGAAATGGAGTTGGAGCTACTGGGAGCAGGAGAGGAGTGGGTCGGCTGAGTAGGAGTCATTGAGTAGGCAGCGGAGTAATGGGAATGATTACACAGAGGGATGTGTGTGGAGGAGGACACTCAATGATGGTTTGCATCTGTGCCGGAAATCCATTCATCCCCATCAAAGCAATCGGATAAACACAGGGAGATAACACGGCTACGATGCAGAGACCCAGAGTGAGCTCCGGACGAACTGCTCTCACAAACAGACATTCCTGACAGACTGCCTCACTGAAACCAAGAGCCTGCGGAGAGACAACCCTTCAATTACCGGCTAACCAGGGACCGTCTAGCACAGAAATAACAAGCGGTGGAAAAAGAATGTACAAGGAGTGAGATTCCCAGAGGAAGTGGGAACAGATTTGTCAGGAGCAGAGTAACGAAGTCTGCAGCAACCTGCCGTCTTTAATCTACAGCCCCCCAACCACCGCAGGGCCCCAGATGGGACAAGACGTGGCGGTCAGGTCCAGCATACCCCCCCCCCCCCCCCCCCCCCCGCCCAACTCAGCTGGAACCTGGTGGAGATACCTGTTCCCAGGTAGATCCCAGGTACAACTCCTGCTTTCAGGATGGTTTCCTGGTGAATGTGTCGAACTTATAGAGATTATTAGATGAACAAACAATGCTGGAGAAACTCAGCGGGGACAGGCCGCATCTCCCGGAGAGAAGGAAGGGGTGACGTTTCGGGTCGAGATCCTTCTTCAGACTGAAAGTGAGGGGAGAGGGACTCTAGAAATATGGAAGGACAGGGTGTGAAAACGGGCGATCAAAGGGGACGAAGTTTAAGGAAAATGTAGAATGGGTCATTGGAAGAAATTATGGTACGGAAAGCTGTAGTTATCCGTTCACCTGAGATGGTGAATATGGAGGTTTGAGTGACTCAGCGGATCAGGCAACATCTCTGGAGAAAAGGAATAGGTGACGTTTCGGGTCGAGACCCCTTCTCAGCGAGTCAGAACCCTGGAGGACACGGACAGGCGATGTTTTGGGTCGCAATACTTTAGTTTGGTTTAGCGTATTGTCATGTGTACCGAGGTTCAGTGAAAATCTTTTTAAGTGCGTGCTATCAGTCAACGAAAAAACTACACATGATTACAATGGAGACATCCACCGTGTACAGATATAGGTTCAAGCGAATAACATATAGTGCACGATGTAGTCAAGTAAAATCAGATTAAAGATAGTCCGAGAGTCTCCAATGAGTTAGACGATAGCGCACGACCGCTCTCTAGTTGTTGGTAGGATGGTCCAGTTGCCTGATAACAGCTGGGAAGAAACTGTCCCTGAATCTGGAGGTGTGCGTTTTCACACTTCTGTATCTCTTGCCTGATGGGAGAGGGGAGGAGAGGGAGTGACTGGGGCGAGATTGTTAAGGGTTTGGACACGCTAGAGGCAGGAAACATGTTCCCGATGTTGGGGGAGTCCGGAACCAGCGGTCACAGTTTAAGAATAAGGGGTAAGCCATTTAGAACGGAGACGAGGAAACACTTTTTCTCACAGAGAGTGGTGAGTCTGTGGAATTTTCTGCCTCCGAGGGCAGTGGAGGCAGGTTCTCTGGATGCTTTCAAGAGAGAGCTCGATAGGGCTCTTAAAAATAGCGGAGTCAGGGGATATGGGGAGAAGGCAGGAACGGGGTACTGATTGGGGATGATCAGCCATGATCACATTGAATGGCGGTGCTGGCTCGAAGGGCCGAATGGCCTACTCCTGCACCTATTGTCTATTGAGACTCGTCCTTGATTATGCTGCTGGCCTTCGTGTTTGGATTTCTAGGAGAAAGCTGGAAAAGAGGATCTGTGCTCCACCCATCTGCCAATAAAAATATCAGTCTTATTCATGTCCATCTATCAATTGCCAGGAGGCAGACGGAACTTCAGAGTATTGAGTAAAACACTAAGTCCTGGTGTAACTCAGCGGGTCAGTCAGCATCGGTGGAGGACATGGATAGGTGACGTTTCAGGTGGGGAACCTTCTTCAGAAGCATAGGAAAGCAACAAGCAGATGTGAAAAGCTGTTGAAACTCAAATAACATGTGAAGTCTTCGCGACTAAAGAATTATCGAGTACAAAATGCGTTTACCTTAACGTGGTGGCGGACTATTCCCTCTGGCATCAAGTGGAGACGGTCAGGTTCCTCTGTGTAATTATCACCAACAAGTATGCGTCACGGTGGCCCAGGGGTAGAGTCGCTGCCTTACAGCGTTTGCAGCGCCGGAGACCCGGGTTCGATCCCGACTACGGGCGCTGTCTGTACGGAGTTTGTACGTTCTCCCCGTGACCGCGTGGGTTTTCACCGAAATCTTCGGTTTCCTCCCACACTCCAAAGACGTACAGGTTTGTAGCTTAATTGGTTTGGTGTATGTGTGTAAATGGTCCCGTGTGTGTGTAGGATAGTGCTAGTGTGCGAGGATCGCTGGTCGGTGCGGACCCGGTGGGCCGAAGGGCCTGTTTCCGTGCTGTATCTCTAAATGAAACTAAACTAAACTAAAATGTGACCTGGACCAACCACACTGAGAAGCACACAGCCGAGGAAGCCTGCTAACGCCGCTCCTTCCTCGAAGACTAAGGAAGGACGGCATATCTCCAAGCATCCTACCAGGATGTGTCACGACTTGGTTTGGCCACAGCTCGGCCCAAGACACAACAAATTGCAGAGAAGTGGTGACTGTGACCCCAGTCTATCACACAGACCAACCTCCCCAGCATGGGCTTCATCCACACTTCAACCTAATCCAAGAACATTCACGCCCAGGGCATTCCTTCATCCCTCTCCCATCAGGCAGAGGACACAAAAGTGTGGACACACGTGTCACCAGATTCAGGAACGGCTAGGGCCTCACGTGACACAGCGGTAGAGTTGCTCCCTTACAGCGCCAGAGACCCGGGTTCGATCCCGACTACGGGTTCCTACTGTATGTTCTCCCCGTGACCGCGTGGGTTTTCTCCGGGTGCTCTGGTTTCCTCCCACATTCCAAAGACGTGCGGGTTTGTAGATTAATTGACTTTGGTAAAAATTGTAAATTGTCCCTTGTACCTTCCGAAGAGTCCACCAGGGACTTTGCTGGAAGTTGGACAATTTAATACTTGACAATTTTTACATTTACACCAAGCCACTTAACCTACAAACCCGTAGGTCTTTGGAATGTGGGAGGAAACCGAAGATCTCGGAGAAAACCCACGCAGGTCACGGGGAGAACGTACAAACTCCGTACAGACAGAGCACGTGGTCGGGATGGAACCCGGGTCTCCGGCGCTGCATTCGCTGTAAGGCGGCAACTCTACCGTTACCCCACGCGACTGCCCTGTGTGCACTAGCTAGTGTTGTAAAATGTACGCCACCAGTCTCAGGAACAGCTTCTTCCCCTGTGTTATCGGGCTTCCGCACGTAAGCTAGGGTACTGCCTGATTCACCGGCCTCCACCGCCCTCTGAGGCAGAGAATTCCACAGACTCACCACTCTCTGTGAGAAAAAGTGTTTCCTCATCTCCGTTCTAAATGGCTTACCCCTTATTCTTAAACTGTGGCCCCTGGTTCTGGACTCCCCCAACATCGGGAACATGTTTCCTCTACTCTAGCGTGTCCAAACCCTTAACAATCTTATATGTGTCAATAAGATTCCCTCTCATCCTTCTAAACTCTGGTGCGGACTCAGTGGGTCGAAGGGCCTGTTGCCGTGTTGTACCTCTGAACTATACTGAACAATGGGGTGAATGGCCTCCTGACCCGCTGGAAGACGTCTAATTCAGGGAGAACCCAGTCTCACTGCGTTTGTTCCACTAATATTCAAAGCCTTTCCGGTTGCCTGTTTCCACTTAAACACAGGAATGCAAGTGAACTGAATACGAATAGTTGGCAGTTGCAAAGCCTTTGTTCTTCTGAAACTTGGTTGTAGTAGACCCTGTGGGGAGAGAATGTTGGGGTGGGAAGTGAGGGAAGGATGGGGGGGGGGGGGGGGGG